>JBBIGB010000156.1:2123540-2142975 GCA_037577075.1 Alestopetersius hilgendorfi | reverse complement strand
TGTGTGTGTGTGTGTGTGTGTGTGTGTGTGTGTGTGTGTGTGTGTGTGTGTGTGTGTGTGTGTGTGTGTGTGAGTAAACAGAAGCACTTAATGTATTTTACACAGCAAAAATGGAACTTGTTGCCTAAATAGGATGTTGAATGGAGCTTTTAAGAATCAAGAGAATTCACAAGTATTTCTGTCTGCCCTTGAGAGCTAATATGAACTTCATTGCACCTTCTTAAGCAAGTATAGAAATGTTTCAGTAGGTCAGAATGCTGGTCAAATCCAGTGTTATAATTAAAGACTGGCTACATAACCATATGTTTAAGTCCAACCAACCCTCAGCTACTGAAACTGGACAGATCCACAGGGCTCACTGAAGCATTTGCTCATTAGTCATCAGCAACACAAACATTTCATGGCCAGAGCACATATCACGCCTACCTGCTGCAGCCTGACACGGCTATAAAGAGAACCAGAGCGCCATGCAAGGCAGACTAGACACCTGGAAAAAATGCTCTAAGCTTTCAAACATGCGCTCACACCCCACCCCCACCCCAAATAGCCCAGTCTCAACACTCCATCCAGCGACCAAACAGGACCCCACCCTGATGCTTCCCGTCTCGGAAGTGGCCTGCAACCTGCCTTCGCAAATACAGGAAATTGGAACTGGAAGCTGACACTGGCTGCTGCTGTCCTGATGGTATGTGCTTCTGCAGCTCCATCCTCACTGAGGCTCTATTCCCTTCAGTTGCAATACTCCATACCTCCAACTTCCTTTCAGGGATTTATAGTTGCGTTTAGAACGGTAAACTAAGCATGGGCTCCTTAGGGACCCATACTGTTCAGCTGAGGCAGTTAAACTGGCCATGCCTGCAATTTGTTAACAGCCCTGGACGATTGTAGCAGTATGTATGACCTGGAGTGTAACAGGGCCCCTCTGTGCATTCACAGAACACAGACAATTATTTTTATATATAATATAAAAATAATTATAATAACTTCTTGCTACAAAGTCAGGACAATCAATTTCACTGCTACAATTCTGAATTAAGCAAGCCGTTAAAAAAATCCATGTGTTCTCACCATGGGCAATTATCACCTGTCAGAGATTTTATTGGATTATGCGGCACTCACTGACCAAGTGTAGGGTGAAGTCCTAATAAATAAAGTATGGGATGTAAGTAGCATGAAACAACAACAACAGAGAGTGAATTGTTTCAGGACTGGTTGTATATTAAAGCAGCAAAAATATACTGTATGTTATCCAAGACTGACTTCAGATTTCATACACTTGGAAACACCACACAAAAACAAAACAAAAGAAAGTTGTACGCGTACTTTGTCTAATTAATCTTATATCACTGTTTATTTGTGTGTCTGACTTACTGATTTTTGTAGGTGAAAAAAAATACACATCATCCTGCAATTTATATTCATTTGCTAAGTTTAACACAATTTCAATATGTTTGTGTAGACCAGATTTGATTATTTATTTTCCAATTATTCATTTAAATTTAGCAAGCGAACAGTAGCTGTACATTACAGTGTTAAGAAGTGTGTAGTTTGTTGCGGATATTGTATGTCATCAGGTGAACTTGGTGACATGGTAAACGTCATCAATGATCTACACACACTATACATCCCAGTCAATGTACACTAAATACCCACTTAATGTCAATAGATGACATTAACCATAAAATACCAGCAACTCTCATGCAGCTTCATCTATAGTTTCTATATCCAGCTTAATGTTTGCTGCATTGCATAACTGGCAGAAATGTGCGACTGGATATTGGAGCATTAACCATCTAGACCTAAAACTGAAATATCTTGATACATCAAACAGTGACATGGATTGTACTGTGCCAGTATTAAATACCGACCACTTGTCTGGTGCTCAACATTATAATGTAGCTCAGTTGTGACTGATAAATAAAAAGACATTTTTGGACTAATAAATATACTCAAATGGCGAACATACTGTAAATATTTTGCTTAGTAAAGTGTACTTTTACGCAAATGAAGAGAATCTTAGAGTGTGCCAAAACTTTTGACTGGCCAATAGCCTGACTCCACTGCAAAAAAAAAAAAAAAGAATCCTTTTGATATACTTTTCTGACATGGTGCCAGTAGCCCTAATGGTCGACCTCAGTATCTGTTGAAGGAGAGCTGGAGCTCCAACTAGATCATGAGGTGAGGACAGACAGGCTGCTGGGGTTGTTCCTTTCTTCGACTGAAGCCGGGTGCAAAATGTCATCGCCAGAACAAGAGGCTTTCAGTAATGAGCTGCTTGCAGCCGGGGGCATTCATCGCATCTAAGGGGCTTAAATGAGCAAGAGGCTGTGGGCTGCTGGCTTGAGTTAACAGAGACCAAACAGTGTCTGCTCAACTTCATACTCCACTGACTGCAGGGTGGGGACAGCCGAGCATGTAGCCTTCCGTTAAACTATGTCTAAACCAAGCAAGTCTCTGTTTTATTCTCTGTTCCTGAATCCATATAGGGGTAACTCCAACCATAGATGTATGAAACAGATCATCCTTTCCTTGCCTTCACAGGGTTTTACAAGAGAAGCTCAGCAAATCTGCTTCTTTAAGTTTTCTCTCAAGCTATAAAGCATTTTCTGGAGAAAAATTGACAAAAGTCCATCACAAAAACACCAGTAGCACCACGTCTTGTGTTCTCTTGTCCACTTTTAGAGACAAAGACATGCATTAATACTTTTTCAAAGTTCACCTGACTGCCAGAACTGCTGAGACCCTCAGTGTCTTCAGAGACTGAAGACTCACCTCTTCACTGAGCACCGAGGAGAACATCTAATGTTCAGGTCATAAACTAACTAAACTAACAAAAACACAGAAATGTCAAACTGCACTGTACATAAACTATAGGTCTATTTGAGATTACTTATCAACTGAGTACAAAATTAGTACAATAAGTCCTGATAAGTACAATCACTAAAAGAGCAAAACACTATGTCATTAAAAACAGTTCAGCGTTTTTTTCATGCTCTACAACTCTTATTACAATTCCCTGCAGCCTTTTTTGGCATACCGAGTCAAATATGGAACAAACACAATGTCAACCATGTGACTGTCCTGACAAATGCAAGCTGACAGTTTGAAACTACTGTACTTGGAAAACTGAAAGGGCTGTCGGCTCTGATTTTGCTTTAGGACCGAAGCGAACTGGCTCTTCTGAGGTGCTGCTCTCAAAGCTGTCAAAAGATCCCATCTTCAGCCAACAGCAAAAACTGCAAAATGGGGGAAAAGTGTTCAAATCGGCGAACAGGGATGTGAATATGGGCCGTGGGAAGAGTTTGGTCAAAAATCTAATTTAGAACTGGAGATTTGAGGCTAATATAGCCAACCAGAAGTCAATACTCAGCCAAACTGTTCTCTAAATTTCTCATTCTGTTCTCATTCTGTTACATTCTCTAAATTTCTCTCTAAAATCATATCCAGCTCAACACTAAGGTGGCACAGACTTGTCAGAAAGGTTTATTACAAAGTACTCAGGCAGGAAACATACTTCATGCAAATATATGAAAAACACCACTATGAGCTATACAAACACGGTCTTGTACGGCATTGCACTCTAAAATGTCAACACAATTTATAACACAAGGCAAGCACAAGACATACAGGATCGGTTTGTGGAATATGAGGAACATGACAGAGTTGAACGTGTCGTCTTGGCCTCCAAACTTGTGAGATCTTAACTCTATTGAGGATATATAAAACGTAGGTCATTAAAAAAAGTAGTTAGATCTGTGGAGGCCTCATCTTGCAGCTTACAGGACTTAGAGGATCAGCTGTTAATGTCTTGGTGTGGATACCACAGAGGTCTTGGAGAGTCCATGCCTTAATGAGTCAGAGCTGTTTTGGCAACATGAGGGAGGCAATACACAATATTAGGCAGGTGCTTTTACTGTGACTGACCGTTGTTTAATATTATACATTAAGCAACTTAATTTCAAAAGAAGCACAAACATCTTGAGCAACCCCATCTGTAGTTATTGTGGCTTTTGTGTTTGTGTAATTACAGTAGAACCCTAACTGGTCCTTTATCACTACCTTGTTACTGAGTTAACAGCAAAACGTTGTAAAAATGTGAGTTTGCCATGTGTTGGTGAGGTGCTGCGTGGTTTATGGCTTTACTATGAGTGAAAAAATATTAACAAAACATCAACATGTAGCTAAATACTAAAACATGGTCCGTCATATACCACATCAGGAGTGGGAATACAGATCTACAACCCTTTTGCAGAGGAACCTGATCCAAGATCAGTCCTCTCCTGCCCTAATGTTGTCTGAAATGGCTGCCTATAGGGGTAAAATTTCTTTCATCTTTATAGCTTACAGTAGGTCATGCTGTGTCCTAAAACACATGCACAAGTGAGCACCACCTTAATTAGGAACCTGATATGGGTTGACTGAAGTTATGGGGTTATATTTACAGAAAATATTTAAGTAACTATTATCTTCTACCAAGTTTTCTCCTTTAATTTTAAATGTAGCTACAAGGCCAATATAACTGAAGACTCCTACTACTGTTTTAATACATTAGCTAATAGCTCTAGCGCAAATGACTACATGTGTGTGTGTTTTGTTGCAGCACCATGCGAGGTAATGCATGACGCACACTGGTGCAATACCATGAAACTATGTACATCATGCATGGGGAGGCTGGTCATTACAATCCAGCAATGCTCCTGTCAACAGGCCGATAAAGTCAAGAGACACAATTAAAGTCAGCTCAGGTCCTTTCTCTGGACTCTCCTCCTTCTCACAGTGTTCAGGAAGTCCAGGCGTTTATGATGAAGCCATATCCTCCCATTGTTAGTCCAGTACACAAGACAGGACAGGAGATCGAGAGGCCTACAGAGAGGGAAGTCACGATGCCATTGTGCTACACACTGGACAAACAAACAAGCAAAACCAAAAGTTGCAATGGCTTGGGAGAGGCAGCTGGATGGATAAAGTGATAAGACGAGAGGAAAAAGATCTTCTGGCAGAGTGGCTGAAACGTGGGATTGGGCCACACACAGTTCCCCAAACTCCTGACAGCAGCGTGAGGTCTCAGGATATCCCTCTGCTTTTGTGACCATTCCTCAACATTGTCCCATTGGACTCTATGATCTTACTCACACACACACACCTGCAGCTCCACAGCCTGAGCCTGAGGATGTGTTGTTTCAATGTCATTAAATAGTTACAATAGTTAGGCTCATACATATAAATATCTAGTTCCTTGGCTGTGCTCCCAAATAATAATGGTGCTAAAACAGATGGTGCTTGCCATCTTTAGCTACATTTGAGTTGTCTCGAAGAACCATTCATGAAGGGCATTCTTCAAAGACGCCAAACTCTGTATCTTCTACAACATCTTTTTAGAGAACCTTTTACAGAACATTTATTTTTGAGAGTATAGCCAAACAGAGACTTTAAATCTCCGAGGAAATTGCAGATCACTGTACCAGAGCAATGTCAGCCCTCAAGCATTGTTGATTTTCCAAAAGAAAATAAATCCACAAAAATAAATCAAAGAAAATAAGCCCATGTTACAGTTTTGCTGCTAATTTTACAATTTTTGTTTATCTATCTACCCACCTATCTGGGATATATATGTGGCATAACTTCTACATGTTGATAGATAGATAGATAGTTAGAGAGATGCTTTGTTTTTTTTATTATGCCAAAAAGTAAAAAAAAAAAAATTCTAAAATTGTACATTAAAAGTCTGCAATTTCTGTAGGTGTGTTAATTGTAGAGGAGATGTACTTACAGAACTTAAACAAGTAATTTGAACTGAGCGACCAAACTTTTGCATGACTGTGCACATGCCCACTGCCACAAAAAGCCTCTTAATCATTAACTCTGTCCCTGACCATAAGATAAACATACAAATGAGCACATTTAATCTGACCAAGGACACAAAAATCTCACATGAAAACTGAAAGTTAAGTGCTTTAAAACAAAAGAGTCTGATTCTTTAGAGGAATGCAGCTGAGCAGAAACCTTGAGCTCTAATGCAGCAGCCACCTGGAGAGGATAAGTAGCCAACGGTTCTAATTGTGAAGTAAACTCATGCCAGACACATGGAATGAATAGGCGCCTGTGCTCCCATTTCTCCCTCAGTCCAGCAGCACCCAAACATCTGCCAGAGTTTCCTTATACATTCTCCCTCACTCACTCACTCTCACACACACACAGTCACACACGAGCGCCAACCCAAGCAGTGCCTCACCGACTGGTCTTTCCTCCCGACCACAGAGAACCACATGGTGCTGCTTTTCTGGAAGAACGAGAGATGTTACAAGGACCGTGGTGCTGGATAAGCTGGTCCCAGAGCAGAAGACAAGTTCCTAGGTGAAGACGAATGAAAGTTCAGCAAGGTGCTACATTCTAAAGCACCAACTGGTAAAGAGCAGCACCAAGTGTAGGAAATGCCATATCCAGACTGTTGCGTAACACCTCCGGATGCAAGAAGCTCTTGTGGCTCAGCCACAGTTTGAGTGAACTTTTAGAGCTTCTCCCAGCTGTGTTTGCCACACACACACACACACCGGGCCAAAAAACCTATCATTGCTCTCCTCTCCTCACCAATCCACTCCATTCCACTCCCGCCCTCCCTCCCTCACTCGTGCTGCCTTTGCCCCCCCTTCTTTCCTCCCCTCCCTTCTTCCCTTCGCTCACTCCCTCGTCCACCCCACGCCCTCTTGCTGCCAACTTCTTGTTATACATCTGCACACACATACATATATATATATATATATATATATATATATATACACACACATAGAACAAACAGGACCCTTGCTGCTCTCCCCCAGGCAGCCCGTTCCACCCGGGGAAGGTGCTCCAGCACATTCACAACTTAAACACTACAGCAAACAGCACCAGTGGAGCCCAGCCAGCTGCAAACAATAGTGTTGCATGAGGAAGAAAGTGTGCTTTTTTCCCCCCTAATGCAAATATATTTCAGGCCGGGCAATAAAAAAAATTGTTTGTTTACATATTCCTCTCGATTTATTAAAGCTTGAGCATTTCGCAGCATTTTCTTTCTGCACAGGTTTACCTCTGCCTTTTAAAAAGTCTACATTTGTATTAGGGTCTCAAAAGTCAATGGCAGCAGATACAGCAGTTAGAAAAGGCATGAGCCTCAATCACACGCTTAAAGAACGTTTATCCACAGAACACCAGATGCACACGTGTGAGGTGCAGAACATGCCGTGATGTGGCCGCTATAAACACAAGCAGACTGCGTTACTGTTTTATTTTCTGCTTTGTCTCAAGTTTGATGATAAATTCCAATATTACTCTGCACCTTTTAAACCCTGTAGCTCACAAGTGAGCAGTTAGTGGGTGGGGCTCAATGCAGTAAAAACTAAATGTTAAATTCAGGTGCACATTGTGGTTGCATCAAAACATATTTTGCACCCCACCTGTGCTTTTATGTACATCTGGCTCACATGGTCACAACCCAGTGATGATTAAAAGGGACTCCAAGTAAGTGTTAACAACAGTTCGCCCTTCTCCCAAAAAGTCTTAGAGATGTAAGGTGTGGCCTTGAGATTACATAAACTTCTGAATAACTTCTTTCCTACATTACACAAAAGGACTGTTCTCCCCGACATCACACTGACAAGGATACAGGCCACCAGGGAAGTAGGATTTGTTTACGATCCAGTTCTGAATTTGAATGTTTGCCGTCTAGACAGAGACGCTAGTGACGAGTGTAAACAAAGCACATCCTGCTCCAAACACATTGTGATATTTGGAAGATGTGAGCTTGCGGATGAAAAAAGGGGACGACCAAAACACGCCTGTCCCAGCAAGCACTGATTAAAGTGTCAGTGTCAAGTGCCACACCCACAGAGTGTGTTCAAAACAAACCAAACTCTTTCAAGCAAAATTAATCTGCATTTAAGAAACCAGTTGCCAGACATTTTTATTTACTTCAGATCAACACTTTCCAATGATCAGTTTACCAGCACTAGACCACCAATGATCTGTCCATGTCTCCTAACCAAGGTTAAATAAAAAGGTGCTCTTACCTTGGCTGCCACAATGCTGAGGCCCATGCCATTGTGCTTCTTCAACGTCACCGTCACAACTTCTGGTTCCTTCCTCATTGGCTGTGGAGAGAACAGACAGGCGAGTTAGAGTAGGTGGGAAGGATGCTGGGAAAGGAGTGGAAAGCGAGGGGTTTGGGTTCTGGCGCTGGTCTCTGAGATGTGTGTGCTGTGTGTCCCTGCAGCAGACTGGCTGAGCAGAGGAGGGAGCAGGGGAAGACGTAGAGTGGTGGTTTTTTGCTGCTTCTCAGAGCGGGGCCCGACCACAGGGAGAAACAGCGGGTGCTGGATATGAGTCAAGAATGAAAGCCACATGCGTCGGCTCCAGCGAGCACGCCGAGGCCTAGACGGGCTCCTTTCCACACGGGATGGCCTGGGAGAGAGAGAGAGAGAGAGAGGCCAGCTTCCCACAGAGAGACAATGAGCCACAGACCCTCCCTCCAACATTTCCAATGTGCCAGAGATGGGCTTTCCAAGAATGTTCCCAGAGATAATGTTTCCCATCACTTAGCATCCTGATTAGTTGGATGAGGTGTGGTCCAGGACTAGGGCTGGAAATTACACTAGAGCACATGCAGCATTTATAACTGCACAAGTGACTGCAGCAATGCATACAGAGCAATGCAATCAGCAGTACAACACTCAAAAGAGGCACATCCAGTACTGCATTCAGAAAAGTAATGAATTCAGCAATGTATTCTACACAGTGCCATGTTTGCACTGCATTCTGCGGCAACCCTGCAAATGGAGACATTGTTTTGCAACCTGGCCACACTCTGTACTCCAGAATAAGGGATAAAATCAGACTACAAACTTAGCACTGAATTCAGTGTTACACAACTCACATACAGCACTGCAGCAAATGGGCCTACAGAGCCACTCCAGAGCCATAGGATGGGGTGACAAAACCATAATGCGGGCCCAACTGTGTTTGAGATGCTCAGATATGCAGCTTAAGTAAAACAACATGCAAAAAAGACATTTAGAGCACTCATCTGTGCATTTCTGAAGCCAGCATGGTAATTCCAGGAGGTTAGGGGAAAACATATCAGGAATTAGAAGCAAAACATTCAATAACATGCACATTCTACACACTTTTTAAGGCCAGAGTATTGGCTCTGGTAGGTTTGAGCTGCTTAGTTATGAGAGGGAAAAAGAATTACATGTAAAATCTTTCAAGTACTTGCACATTTCACTCACTTTGCTCCATGTTAACCCATAGTTACAAAACTGTAAGTGTGTGGTTTCAGAGACAACCACATGCAACCCTTAGTCGGCATGAAGTTGCTGCAGTTTGTACAGCAGTATGTCAGGCCTTTGATAGAGCCCGAGAGCAACGCAGCCCTGCCACAGTATGGCTCAGATGATGGAGAAGATGAGGGAGGAGAGCCGGAGGTGCGGGGGTGGGTCTGCTTGGCACGAAGCCAGGCTGCATTCATCAAAAGCTGCGTGGCGCTCCAACGCTCAGCACTGGCTCCCGCGCTGGCTCAGTCTGGGGCCGTTTGGGCACGACGCATGAAAACCGAGTCAGGAAAAACAGGGCAATTACAGGGAAAGCAGTACAATTTGGGGGCTTTGTGTGATTAGGGTGAGGTGAAGGCTATCATTTACAGCCAGTCTCCAAAGCGCTCTGGGTCACTAATTAGCTCCTGCAGTGGAACCGGTGTTGACTGAAATCTAACACTGAGGTAGGTCCTCAACAACACTGGCCTCAGACGTTTTCCTGTGTCTTTCGGCAAATCATGGTACATTTGTGGTCTCATTTCTGAAAGTCGAGGCTGTTGTAACAAAAGCTCTTGCAAAAAAAAAAACACAAAAAAACCCCACTCTTTTTGGACCATTTCTTTTGATCTGTTTACTGTAAATTGGTCACACTACTACAGTGAAACAACTGATTCTTTTTGTATGTAAGACTTTATTAAGCCATTTCTTTCAATCTATTTACTGTGAATCACTTTACAGTTTACAATGAAAAAGTTTCTTTTAAGTATGTAAGACTGATTACCATGATTTGCTCACACAATGTAAAAGACGCCTGTTAAAACATTTAAACATAAGGTTATGATATGACAGCGGAAACATTTAATCCCAAACAAGCTTTGATGACAAAGCGTAGGCAAGCTATGTTCTGGAACAAAGTACACTGTGCTCAGATGAAAGGTCGTCTACTTACGGTTTGTTTTTTAATGAAATACACTACGTGCCGTGAGCTAAGCAGCATGATTAAGCCTTTGCATGCTATCTAAGTGTCTGCTCTTTTGCCTTGTGTGACCTTCATTGTTGATGTAACCTACCAGGTCTGAGTTCTCAGCGGAGAAGTGGCTATCACAGTCAGCTCCTTCAAAGTAGACGGTCCAGGTGCCGGGAGAGCGAGGGTGAGGGGTCAGACGGCAGAAGGCTGGAGGAAATAGAGGTAGAGCAGGTTAGCACACGTACACACCGTACATACAAGAGCATACACTTCTCTCTCTCATATTCACACACGCTCACTCTCTCACTGTGTTTCGGGTGAAAAACAAACACAGATAAGAGAGTGAGAGCGAACAGAACTGTTCTTTCTGTGAGACGTTAACAAACTGCATTCCAATGGCTACACATCAGCGTTAAATAAACAAGATCAACCTGATTCCCTCTCCTGACAACAGCTGGCACTTTACCAAAACATGACAAGAACGTGCCAGAAGCAGAATATTTGAACACCTTGTATCCTCTCCGACCCTACCTCTCTGACAGAGCGGCTCCAGAAACTCCTGGAAGCCGTTGGGAATGTTGCGGACGACGTCGCAGGAGTAGCCGTCCTCGGGCAGCAGGAAGGGCAGCTGCAGGTCAGGATCCTCCTCCAGCTGGACCTCGCGGCCGTCGCTCCGAGCCAGTTCATCCGCCGTGTTCTCGGCCACGGCCACCACGTGGTCAATTAACTCCTACGGACGACCACAATAAAGTCTCACTCAAACTGTTAGCACACAATAAACTATGCACTTCAAATGGCTGCTACTACTTTCAATGTGATGCAGTTTTGCTCATTTTATAAAAAATAAATGTCATATAGGTTCATATTATGACATATGAAACTTGACAAAGTTTGAGGAAAGAAACTGGTTCAGTATAACCTTCCTTTACCTGTTAGCTACATTAGTCTCTCCAAAAGCTTCTAGAGACCTAACAGAACAAAGTTCCCAAGGGACAGTTTTCCAGGTGGTTTTTCAGTTTTCCAGCTGATTCCTGAACTACATTTTCTTTTTAATAAAGAATCACCATTCAGAAAGTTGTGTAGTGCAGGCCTAGTCTTTATCCCTGTGCAGGAAACCGACCCCAGATGTCGGAAAATGCCTCAGACCGCACAGGGTGATAAAGCTGTCGTGGCTCAGTTTAGAGTGCGCACACCTGTAAATAGTTTACACACTCTGTTCACTGGCAAGAGCAGATAAAAACTTTTTTAAATTTTCACAGCGATATATAAAAAGATGTCTTTGCCTCAGCAGCAACATTTTCAGAGTTGCCAGATTGAGTGGAACTTGCATGTTAAACTTGCTATGAAAAGTATTATTAGTAATGTTTAGTAAAATGCTAAATATAACTAACTTACAATATTTGTAATACTACTAAAACTACAATAAGAAGAAAACTCTTCTTACTCAGATGTGATATGTGCTGGTGTTATATTCCAAAACAAAAATATTTGATTGTTACAGGCTTACTTGGTTTATGAAATGTATTTGTAATAAGGTAAAGAAGTGCTGGTTCTGGTTAATTTACAGTATGACCTAAACATGGCTAGAGCTAAAGGGTGACAGTCATATTAGTCAACACCTTTTACCTTTCATTCAATTCATACAGGATCAGAGATTCTTGTGGAAGAACAAGTATGATACAGTACGGTCAGGAGGTTCGTTTTAATGATATTACATCCCCATTTTAGTTTAGAACCATGTGAACAGGGTTATTTCTGACTATTTTCCTCATGTCTCATGAGAGAGGAGGGAGGGAAATCACTCACAGGAGGTATGTAGGGCTCATCTGGGGCACAGTGGTAGTTGCTCATGAGGGCGTTGAGCTGCAGAGAGTTGAGCTTGAAGCATGTGTTGTTGATGTTCTGCACATCTTGTATTGAGTACTTGTCCATGGTGAGGAGAGTTGTAGCCTAGAGGGCAAGATAATGATAAGATAGTGCTAAAAAAAAAACATCTCTCGGAAGAAGAAAAGGCAACAGTCCATTTCAGAACCGGGCTGATTTTCTACAAATAAGCGGCTGGAGAAAGGCAGAGACTGTGTAGGTGAATGTGGAGGGCGTACCTGTACAATGCGACTGAGGTGGCAGTCGGCAGCCAGTTCCAGGCCTTGTTTCTCGGCCCAGGCCTCTATGTGGCTGAGCTGCTGGCGCAAAATAGCACCCCAGTAGTGTGAGCACAGGCCTGAGTCTGACTCCGTCACCAGCTTGTTGAAGAGCCACATATTAATGAAGTGGAAAAGCTGAGAGAACAGCTGGATAGTGAGGGCTGCATTTACACGACAGCGGCGCAGCAACGACATGGCACCAGTCAGGGTGTGCAGCACGTCCTCTGAGGGGAGACAATAAGGACGATGAGTGGAATTGCTGGTCATGTTGATTTTTTGGGGGTAAAAGATGCATTGTATTAATAAGTATTGTATTAAATTCTACAAACTGTTCTTGTGTAGCAAATTCTTGTGTAGCAAATAAAATCATATATAATATACTGTAGGTGAATGCGGATATCAATTTACATTGTTTTTTTTATGTGCCTTGAGATTTGTGAAAATATGACTTTGCTTGTAAAATATGATGAGTGTTAGATATTCATGACATTTTAACTTTATTCTCAGTGTTACACAGATTGTCAGTCATTTTACAATTATCTATAGATCTTCCAGTTTTATGGTCATTCTTTCATGTTTTTGTTTCTTACAGGTCCTACTGTCCTACCAATAATTATTTAAAGCCTGCGAGATTCCAAATGACAGACAAAAACTATTTTATATTATACAAGATGTGAGATACAAGATATATTTTTTTAAGAATCTGCAATACAATTGTATTAATATTGTTAAAAACACAACTCCAAACTTAGGTAAGTAAGTGAATATGAACTGATCTCTTGATAACATGAAAGTGTGTTAAAAAAAAAATACAAAAAAAAAAAACTCCCATCAACAAATTCTAAGTGCTGCTGTGGCTCAATTCCTCCACAAGGTGGCTCATTCTGAAGTTGCACTGAATGAAACAACAATAGCTTGTACATCATTTCAAATGATGCTCACACACTATTCTTATCAGAAAGCCGGTGGAAAGTAATGTTTATTATGTCACCTTTTGATCTCTGCTTACCTATCTTAGGCCTCTGTGGGTTCTGCTCCTCAGGGTCATCCAGGAACGCTGGCATGTAGTTATTCAGATCTGACTGCAAACAGTGTACCAAGTACCTGAAGAAAAACACACAATATATACAGCTATGTGAACATACGGACCAACAATAACCAAACAGGCCCATATACACACCCACAAAACCAATGGTAGTGATGAGGGAGGACTTCCTTTGGAATCACTCAGTAAACACAGATTCCAGCCATCTCCCAAACCACATAAAGGCCAGTTATTTCAGCTGGCCATCGCAGAGGTATTAAAGAGAGCAGACAGGCCCTCCTCAGACTAAAGCCAAGCCAATATAAGACAGGCCCAGAACATTCCTCATGCACACACACTGCTTACACTTATATATGCTGGTGAAGGGCAAAGGGAGATTTACTGTCATGGTTTATGACCATATAAAAAAAAAAAACAAACACAGCAATTAAGTTATGCAACATTCCTCAAATGACTCAAACACTCATGGTGTCACATGTTGGTACATTTGGGAAAGGGCTGGCACAACTGCATACGAAGAATTAAAATAGTAAGAAACAATGCTGTGTCTGCTTTTGTGTATGCAGAGGAAGCCCAAGCTGAGCTCGTATTTCACACAGCAATTTCACAAATAATTTTTCAATCATCTCACATCCGTTCTGCACCGTCAGATCACTTAAAATGCATATGGTCTGTATTAGCCAAACTACCATTCCTTCACACTCACTCAAGGTCAAGGAAACTGAAATAATGGTGAGGCTTCATCTCAGTAAGACCTGTATCTGTGTCTATGTATATGTGGCCAAACCAAACTCAGTTTATTGTACTTACATTTACAGCTTTTGACAGGTGCTGTTATCCAGAGCAACATACATCTGAGCTTTATAGTCCACTAGAAAACATGTTCCTCACACTAGCAAGTCCAGACTTAAAACTGAATGCTTTTCTGTGAGAAAATACCAAGTGTGATTGCGTGGCTATTGTGGAGACACCCAAACATGTGTTTTATGGCCAAAATACGTTTGTGCTTAAAAAACCCCCCAAAATATTCCAACTTTGGATTTGAACCCACAATCTTAATGACCATCAAGGTGGTGTGAACTTGCTGGCTCTTACTAAGCCATTAATGGTTGAGGACAGTCAACCATAAAAAGAATATTAAAAAAAACAACTTAAGAACATTAGTGTGATTGCAGACACAATCACCCTCCTTAAGAGCTGCTAGAAGACTACGATTCTACCAGAGAACAACTTTTATTTAAAGTTGCGTGGGTTTGTTTATGATATGAACATGTAGCTGTGCTCAGTGGAGAGGGCCTCAGCAGTATTTATTGGACTCCATTCAACAGACTCATCTTTTAGTCACTCCTGTATCTGCTACACTACTCACTTGAAGGCCATCTGGACAAGATGTGCAAGGACGTCCTGTGCATCCAGTGTGATGCGGCTCAGGTCTTTGTCCTGCTTGATGAAGTTGAGCAGCTCAGAGGCGTTGGCCATCCAGAAGGCCAGTGCCCCGGCGATATTCTTCTGCTTCTGTAAGAGAGAACAGCGTTAGAGAGGGCTGAGGAGAACATGGATGAGGAGAGGGGTTTCTTACAGCCACAAAGAAGCAGCAGCAGCAGTCCCAGGATAGACTCGTGCCCCTGTACAACCCACCCTCCTCCCCCACAACCAGACACAGAGGCCTCAAACTGGACAGAAGAAGCACAGCTCTGTGCAAGACAGGCTGCTGATTTTCACCTGCTATATTACACTAGTGGTTCTGCCTTAGATCACAATTTACACCTTAATCCAAATGCAGCCACTCAGCCAAGACATGTAACAGATATGTACAGCTACCAGGATAACAGGGTTCAAACCACATGTCTAAAGGAGGTTTTATCTCGACACCCATAGCCGAAAAAAAGCTGTAACAGTGAGGTACACATTGTATTTTTCTCAGCTAACTAACTAGTTAAAACCATTAAGGACTACAATGCTAAACAATACAAAACACTAAAATACTAAGAAAAAAAAACTGCACAGGGAGCATAAAAGGTTAGAAATACAGCACACAAACACTTATTTCTCATAGAAAATAATAAGAAAAAGCAACCGACAAAAATAGCATACTGCACACTGCTTTCCTCTCCCCCAAAAAAGTAATCTAAAATATATGCTTATGTGCTTTCTGACGATTACTAGATCAGGCAAAAAAACTAGTGAAATAAATATCACAACAAACATGTCTTGGCTGGTTGATCATATTTGTCTTATGCTTTGTGTAAATCAGATTTCTGGCTGAAGCTCTGCTGCAAAGCAGCAGCGGTCGAGTCAGCACAGCCTACTGTGCTCCTCATGAACAAAGAAGTCAGATTCCAACCAAACAACTTAACAATCCCAAAAACTTTTCAACTTTGTAGAGATTGAGACTGAAAGGACAAGCTGATAGGCAGCATAGCAAAGCAGTGTCTGGTTGTTGTGGAGTTTAAAAAAATGCCCCCGGGACACAGAGAGGGATACACACAGCCCAGACATACACATTTTCTGAACTGGAACAGTGTGTATACCGCACGCGTCTATCCCCCCCTTGACGACGATGGTCCCCCCGCCCATCCCAAACCCTGTGGTTTCGGCCATAGAACGCATCCAGAAGAACAATGACGTTAACCACAGACGAAAAAACAACAAATTAATTCATTAATTAAAAGAAATGAAACAAAAACAAAAAAAAAATAAGCAAAAAGAACACAGAGTTGTCTCTCATCCATACTGAAGTGCAGGAAGCAAAGGTAACATGGAGATGCCAGAATTAAAAATGTTGCCAGAGTCAGAGATCTTTAATTATAGTTTTAGTATCACATGGTCCAGGTTGGAGCTGAATGAGGGTTATTTTTCATTTTTAGCGAGTCCAGCTGCTGGAGGAGGGATTATTTGGAGGGTTTGGTTTGGGTTGTTTGGTTTCTGTTATGGGGAGAAAATAAGGCATGGAAGACTGAGCCAAGCTGACTGAGGAGGGAGAGGGAGAGAGGTAAAGAGATGGAGAGGGAGAGAGAGAAAGAGAGATAGAGAAAGAGAGAACTCTCCCTGGCAGTACAATCTCCTACCTGGTCACCTTCAGCAATCTCCTGCAGAGATAGAGGAGTGGGAAGAGGGGGGACAGACATCCGACAGGACAGAGAGAGAGACTGTCAACAACAGCCATGGCATGGACAGATTTCACAAGCATGTAAACACACACCTTCACACACACACACACACACACACACACATACACACTTTACTTGATGACGTGTACACTCACACACACCCATCATAAAGGCATGCTGAACTTCATCTCAAGGCTGACCCTGCATCAGAACAATGTCCTCTTCTCTGGACTGACCCACATCATAATCTATATTAAGGCTGTGCATGTTGATCAATGTTAGCATTTAAGTTTATACTCACTACTTATGTCCATATTACTTATCTACAACTACCTCTTTTGTGCGCTAACCACAATGTGTGTTCACTTAACTGTAAGAAACGTATATATTAAACCACATCATTTGTGTATATAGCATAGTGTAGAGCAATAACTGGATTTATTAGACTTTATATTGTCCTTTACTTTGTCTGTGTATGCAAAATTGTCCTCCAGGATTAATTAAATGTTCTGATTCTGATTATATTGAAGATTTTAAGCCAGTTTTGCTTCTGTGACCGCATTTTGTTTGAGCTTTTACTGACAGTTGGATGGTAAGAGAATAACTGAAACACCCCAACAAAGCTGACGTTGTTATTTACCCTCATGAGACCTAGTACAACAACCAGACATCACCGGGGGGCTCATATGTGAAAAAGTCAATGCATGACTGGGAAGTACAGAGAGGACTTGGTCACAGCTGGTGAATGTTTCTGTGATATCTGAGTTTAGCAAGTGAAGGCCATGGGAGTGTATTCTGTATATGAATCTAGAAAGAAAGAGTAACAATCTAAGTTTAGTGTTTGGCACTCAATACTGATGCAGCATGGCAAAACAAAGCAAAAGATTTGACATGTTTTGACAGTTTTCCATTTCTGTGAGGGGGAAAAAAATGCTTGAGTGTATTTTTGTATAAAATTCAGAAGTGAAAGAGCTGCCGACCATTCAAGATCATGTCAAATCCCGTTTACTGCATTTACATGCCAGGTATGAACCCAAATACATGGTTTAAGGACGGCATGTGTGAACAACACAATGCCTGATGCCCGTCATGTACTGAGTTTTGGGTATTAAAAGGCTTAAGAGTCGATGTAAGCTGGGAACAACAAGAATGATGGGAAAAGAACTTTGGCCTATAATCAGTCCATCACAAAAATATCTTCTTCCTGACTTTGGTATTTAAATATAGGAAACATTAGTCATCAAGACTTTGATTATCCTTTCAAATATCTGCCCTTAAAGCTTCTACAATGAAGAGGTTTCCAATCAATTTTCCAACCTCTCTTTTAATCATGATGCAGTTTTTCATGATTCTTTTTACTTTTTTTGTATTATGGAACAATTACTTAACATCGATTCCCTTATATCCTTAATTTTGTATGAAAATAAGACGAATGATTAAAAATTTAATTCACTTCTGTGACAGGTTAAGAATGCGTTCTTTCTCTCTTTTGGAGATGCAAGGTTTTGTTTCAAGGTTTTGTGTGCTTTGTTTGGATATGTTGGTAATGCTAAACAACCTGCAAGCAACAGTAAATTCTGCATATTTTAAAATCATAGGGCTTAGTGCAAAACCTTGATATTAAGAGCGTATTTTAGAATACTGGTAGAATATTGTATCCGGTATTATGCAAACTCGGATACAAATCAATCCATGTAATACATTTCCACAAGAGCTTTTAGACAAATTAAATGCTTTAGACATCCCATGACCTCCGCTCTGAACAACTGTGACTCAAATGTTCTTCTGGAATACCAGAATTCACATTATAACACCGAATGACTGAACTGCTGAATGATTGAATGACTCATGCAGACATTTTGAAAAATCAGTTTTTCAGTACTGAAATACAGTCTTGACATCATAACAGTGAGTGAAAAGACTGCAGGTTTTTTGCCGTCTCTGTGTTGAGCCACTGACCACTCTTCATCTGCTTAGGGTCACAGATTAAAGCTCCAACGTGAGGCTTAAGATTTGGTGGAAAAAAAAAATTATAGGAGATGAAAATCCACCTTTAAAAGGATTTGAATACTTTAATCCTGATTTTGGCCACACAGACACAGAGTGAGCTTACCATATATAGGACTTCACTGATGCCACAAGTATGTGTTTGCTGTGTGTATATATACGTTCGTCATTCAGAGCCAGATATATGACATGCTATGAGGGTCAGGAGCTTATGTGTAAGTGAAGAGGTCGGTCACAGGGCATTAAAAAACAAGAGGTAAGGGACCATCTACTGATTTAAAGAAAGAGGAGATTTGTAAAATCTCACTGTACTCATGTCAGTCTTTCTGTTCGTTGGTTACGCTTCCTGCAGTCGAACACAGCTGGATGGGCCACCCACCGCACCGGCAGCTGAACGCCAGCCAAACCAGAGGAGCAAATAAACCTACAGTGTGTGTTTCATTTCTCTGGCACACGATCATAGGCTACTCAATGCTAACTTGATGCACACATCAGGTAAAACAGAGGGTAGGGGAAACACACAGACAAAACTGGAGACACAGAGAGAGAGAGGGGGGGGAGGGAGGGAGAGATAGAGAGAGAGAGTAAGGAGTAAGAAAGAGAAAGATAATGAAATAGTGAGAAAGAGTGAGCGAGACAGAGAGAGAGAGGGACAGAGTGTTTGTGTGAGAGAGTGTGTGAGTGAGAGAGTGAGTGTGTGTGAGAGGGAGGGAGGGAGAGAGAATGTGTGTGAGAGGGAGAGAGAGAGAGAGT
Organism: Alestopetersius hilgendorfi; assembly: GCA_037577075.1. NCBI lineage: Eukaryota > Metazoa > Chordata > Actinopteri > Characiformes > Alestidae > Alestopetersius > Alestopetersius hilgendorfi. The sequence goes on along the minus strand of JBBIGB010000156.1, from coordinate 2,123,665 downwards.
GTGTGTGTGTGTGTGAGAGGGAGCGAGAGAGAGAGAGAGAGAAAGAGCGAGCGAGAGCGAGAGCGAGAGCGAGAGAGAGAGAGAGAGAGAGAGAGAGAGAGAGAGAGAGAGAGAGAGAGAGAGAG
>JBBIGB010000156.1:2101637-2123440 GCA_037577075.1 Alestopetersius hilgendorfi | reverse complement strand
ACATGCTCTGCTCACAAACAAGTTCATACACAAGAAACAAAACAAAAACAAAACTCATTATTCTGATTCATTTGATACGATGCTGTCTAAGATTCGACTGTGGTGCCTCAATACAACATGCATGTGATTTTGTGTCATTCTCAATTGGATATGATGGAATCAAGGAAAACCTAAACAAGTTTTACAACCTAAACATCAAGTCTAGCAGTTCATTTTTACCACACCAGACCTCAAAGCTACTAGTTGATTAGCTCATTTTAGTACTGAAAGATGAGCTGCTGCAGTGCCTCAAACAGTTGATCTCCTAATGCTGTATGAAACTTTAGCAGAATGGGCTGTTATCCAAAGTCTGCAACCCCCTTTAAGTCGTAATAGATTGCATTACATTTATTTGGCAGACACTTTTATTTAAAGTGACTTAAAACTGCGGAAAAGGACTCAAGCTTCAGGACAGTGGGAGAAATAGAGGAGAATTTTAAATGTTAAATCTTTAAGGAGGGAGTAGTGTAAGAAGATGTAAGCCATTCAAATAGAATGCGTGCACATGATTTATGCTAGTGTTTCTGAGGAGGAGGTGATCTCAATTATCTAATGATAGCTGATAGTCAGCTATTTTTTTTTTTACTAAGAAAGCTGAATAAAGGCTACTGTTATCTTTCCCTCCTGCTTTCTCCTTTTTTACCACATTTGAATAAAATAAGCATAATTCCATCAGAATTAATCTAAATATGTATGTGTGCAGAAAAATAAAAATGGAAAACAGTCTCTGTGAAAACACAAAAGTAGTTCTTCACTCTCGCTCCAACTTTGATGAAGAAGGCAATTCACTGCTGTGGGTGTAAATGAAATAAAACCAGCACTGGAGTGTATAGCAATAGATTGGAGTGCAGACTGGTATCGTTTTATGCCTGATTGACTAACAATTCATTATACTCTAACTTTAGGTATTGGGGGCCGATAATGGATAAATCAACTGACCAGCTCTCTACAGACAAGATCAGACACCCTAGCACTACGACTACATAGCAGCTATTGTAATTATAGCACACTAAAAACTGAAAAAGCAGCAGTGCTTAGTCCAGCTCATGTTCCTCTAATGCGCCCTGAATCTACTACACCTGCTTCTAATGATCACCAGTAGCTGACGATCTTTATTTAGTGGATCAGATGTGTTGGATTAGAGCTGACACCAAGCACTGCGGTGCAGTAAAAAGAGCTCGCAATCATTTCAAAGGAGAAACCATAACATATAAATCTGCAAAAGAGGTTGCCAGTAGAACCTTTGGCAAATCTCTTCAGCACTTTAAAAATTCGATCAAATTTCCATAAAACGGTGAGTTATTTCCTGCGTTTTTTTATATCACAGTAATAGCAGATCTTTATTACGGGCTGTGGATGTTATCCAGGACTACAGGGTTTTATTGAGAGAAATGCAGAACAGATTGAATGTAAAGACGTCCACCACTCACCTGAATGACTCCTTCCATCATGCTCACCATCTTGTTGACAATGGCGATGACTTTGTGTGTCCGCTCTGACGGACTGATGTCTGGCCGGTACTGGCTAGACATGACATAGCGGCAGGTCATATACAGCACGTAAGTGGGCGACAGCTTGAAGTGCACAGTGGAGCTGTTTGTGTAGTTGATGATGGCAGACAGGAAGGCGTCTTCAGCTGCAGGTTACATGACAACGATGAAGTCAAGAATCACCACATGAGACATTATGACACAACATATTAAAATACTAGGTCTTTCATTCATTCTCAATCAACCATATTTACACTTAACCCATCATTTTTAACAGTTCTGACTGTTGCTATGCAAGGTCAGTTTGTACAGATTTAAGGCTTATTTGAGCTGATAAGTCTTAAAGAACTATCCGAATACTAAATATGTACATGAATACCACATAATGAACAAATATGAGATTGTTATGACTTTCTAAATCATGCCTGTAATTGTGACCAATTAAATGACCGAAATATTTACATTAAAAAATTAAACTGACCTAAATATTAGAAAGTCGTGACAGCACATAATGCTGTTGCTGCACTCAGATAAACATACAAGCAAGCGTCCATTAACAGCTTAACCATGGGGTTCACACCAATGGAGTAGGTGATAACATTGTCCTGCACTTTCTGTTCCTGTGTCTCAGGAGGGGCCATGGAAAGAGTATTGTGAAGAAAACATAACTCAAAGAGCCCGAAAGCACAAAAACCACACGGATTCCAATTGTGGACAACGCTAAAACTAACAATATGCAGCCAATGAGGCGGCGCGCTGAGAACGACTTGAACAAATACACAGGTACAGTGACCTCACATTGTGCCTCGTGACAGGAGGAACGCTGTGCTGCAGGATCAACATTACACAATCAGTACAAATAAACTACCTGACGATAAAGAAGGGCACTGTTTAAAAGTGTAAACACACTCAGGCTCGCCATCTTGTGCTCAGAACGGAAAACATGTTTCATATTCTGCAATAATATGTTTTTTTGCACTTGCATGTTGTTTCAAGCTTTAAATCTCTTGACTGTTACTAAAATAAAAGGAAATGAAAATCTAACCACAGAGGGTGTGCACAGACAACACAGAGTTCATTGCAGACAATGATGTAAATGAAAGCCTGGTCAATGATACTTCAGCAGCTTATTCGGAAATTGCCAAACATTTAGTAACTAAAGGTCCAACAGCATACAGCTGCTGTTCTTTGCAGTCCAGGGTGTAAGAAGAGAGACTATTTCCACACACACACATCAGGACCAGTTTAGGGATGTGAAATGTAATACATTTTTAATACATATTTAATTATTCAGTTGAAAGAATAATCTGGTAAATCAAATGTTCTTAATTTTTCGCTTATCGCAGTTCAGTCAAGCCAAGACAAGTTTTGAATTGAACCTAGAACGCAACAGGAACTCAACTTGTTTCTGTAAAATTATATCACCAAAACTTCTCTCAACCCCTTTGTTGGGACCATCAGTGTGGTTTACGACACAGCACAGCTTACCATTAACTATAAAAACGAGCAAAACTTACATTTACATTTACTGCATTTAGCTGACTTTCTTTCTCTAACTACAGGGGGCAGTCTCCCTGGAGCAACTGAGGGTTAAGGGTCTTGCTCAGTGACCCAATGGTGGTGCTGAAGGTAGGATTCGGAGGCAAGTATCCTACCCACTGAGCCACTTCCACCAACTTCACTGCTACAGGCAGCAATTTCAGACTGTGAGTCACAAAGCAGTTCTGAAAATGCCTTATTTAGGACCAGATTCCCCAGTATTTAAAGGGTAATTGTAACATTGATTCAAGATCAGCACTCCTAATTCTGAGATGGGTTGTCAATAATGTCTAAAAAAGCTAATCGCAGTATTTTTTTAAACTTATTTGGCTAAAATACGTTTATAGTAAGTTATACTGTGTCTTAAAACCACATTAATGAGTCTGCATTACCTTAAATGAGTTTAGGGGATGTATTGCAAAAAAAATTTGGTGACTTCTACTGTTTGTTTGAATTGTTAGCCTCAATTCAGCACTGCTTATGCATGGATATTAAACAGCTGATGAAAATGGGCAGGTTTACATGGTGGATGAGTAGCAGATGCTGTATTCAGATGAAAATGGGAGGCTGTCAGAGATATTTCAGAGTACTTGAGTACTGTGTGCATCTGAATCAGCTATACTGTCCAAATATTTGTACACATACAAGGAATACAGATACAAGGAACTCTGGCTTTCGTAACCCTCAATCTTCTTAGAATATACTGAACAAGAATAAATGAACGAGTACCATGGTGCAATGATGCAGAGTACAGATATGCTGAAATAAATATAGAATAAATAAATTGGAAATGTATTAACTATTTACTGTACATACAAAAGGTTAGTAGACATGACAGAATATACATATGAACAATACACACAGTTAATGAATAGTTCCTTTTAATTAGTACTGACAAGAGGTTCTTATGGACCGTTTTCTCTGGAGGTCAGGCAGCCGCAACAACAAATGTCCCAGACAAGAGGGCTTATGTTATATCGGGCATCAATATGTTCCATGCATTGAATTCCGAGGTGACCCGCTCGCCTAGGTCTCTAAAAATAGATTAGCATTTAGCCTTTTACCAGTAACGATCACTAAAAGCATGACCCTTAGATGGGTCAGGTGAAAACACTCTTCATTCTCTGGTCTGTAACCGTCACAGTATGGAAACAATTACACGGAAAGAGTCACTCGCACTTGCAAACTAAAAAGGGTAATATACGCCTAACGCCCACTCCATGTCCTGTAGGCCCAAACAATGGTCAAACTGAATCATGACGTTCCCAAGAAAGACTAACATGTAATAAAGCAGCTGCTGCAAATTGCAGGCTCTAACCATGTTTGCAGTGGGAGTGTGTGGCTGACGGAAGATACTTACAGTTCTCTCTGAATTCAATGCTGGCCGGCAGCGTGAGCTCAGGGCCTTCATGATGCCTGTGGGAAAAGGGGTGGCGCTCATTACACCAGCTGATAAAGGGCACATTCACACCGCTGTCCACTGACGCCCACCGCTCCAGCCCACCTGCCCCACTCCTGCCATACAGCATTGTTCAACAAACCCAACTACGCGCCCAGTGCGAAAGTGTGCATAGTTCCAGCAGTGCTGGATTATTGATGAGGAGACTGGGTGCAGGAGGGCTGTAAAGGCTCAGGTATCCCAGGTTTAGTTGGCAAGGCTGTGGGTCAGGTTTCATACACACTTACACCATCCCACCAAATCTATACACAGCTGTTTCCCACACCAGGGGTGTCCAGTCTTTCATTCCAACCCAGCAAGAGCACAGTTGATTCTACTCAGTCTTCACACAACTAACCCAACGTCCTTTTGGTCCAGAGGAAAGCATGCTACCCACTTGGCCACCACCACCACCTACCAACAATAAGTTCTAATATTAAATGACTGGGTAGACTTCGCTCTCTACACTTCCCTGAGAGGTCAGCACATGATAAAAGGGCTGGTGTGGAATGGTAGATTAATGTTAGCAGTTTCATGCTTACCGTCCATCATGCTTGCTGAAGTCCTGCTGCTCTCCGCGGATCATGGGCTTCACCATGCCCCTGTCACTGCCGTTACCAGAGCGATCCATATCCAGCTTCCCTGAGCTCTGCAGCCACACACACACACACACACACACACACAGAGTCAGATATACAGCATCTCTCTCAAACATGTACTCATATAGACAAGGGCACACATGTTTGCATAAACACACACCTTGCTGGTGGGCAGAGCAGTGCCGCTGTGAATGTCGCCGTGCAAGTCAAAGGTTGTTTCTGGGACACTTTTACAGGACGACAAGAGACAACAAAGTATGAGAAAGAGGACATAGGTAGAAGCAAGAATAAGAACATTATTATATTAACACAATAATATAATATTTAATAGCATTCATTACTGAAAACAAAAACCACATGGTTCAGGGCAAAATGTGTATATGAGCGGTTTAATAGTTTTGTGTAAGTGAAAAACATAACACACACACTCCTGGAAATTATTTGCCTGTTGCCTTATCAGACTAAATGAATGAGTGGGAATCCTGCCATCTAAATATACGCCCAAACAGCATCTGAATTTAACCTCGCAAACCACATAAGAGGCTTTAAAGCAAAAGGGTGCTGCGAGGAGCTGCAGTGATTAAAAGCCACTCTGCATGAGAAGACGCCACACACACTAACTGCCTCCTCACCACGCAGCTCCGCCTTCAGCAGACACACAGCGGGGCCCTGGATAACACACTCCAGCCCCATAGGAACCACATCACAGGAAAATCCCACACAATTCACACAATTTAAGCACAGATTAAGTGCCAGAACTGATGATTCCTGTTGATCTAAATTAGCCGTCTCTAAACTGTTTTACAGTGAAAGGGAGAAATTAGGTTGCATTTTAATACCTAATGCAGCCTGTAGCTAGACAACATTCATTTACACCTTTTCCCTTCAGCAGTTCTACCCATTGCTTGTGTGTGGACATGCCACACTAAAATTAAACAGTCTGTTACTCAGAATACATTGAATTGTTTTTGTATTCGCTCTGGTGGTGCCGCCTGTTAAACATCTCCTCGTCTCTGAGACTATGTTCGCCTCGATGCTGGTGTCACTCATTTGACTTTGACTCGTTCAACAGGATATTTATGTTTGTTGTACAACAGCATGAGCTGTGGTTGCCACTACAGTGCCAAAGAAGTTATGAATGAATATGTGGGGATGAAAAATACTTGATAAAGATGGTTTAAAAGGTGTATTACAAAAATTACATATTTTCGTTGGTGTTGCTTTAACACATCAGATGGCTCAACAGCACACAAAATGTAAAGACTTGTGCAGCATTGTGAGTCTGTGTTTCTTCGTCGCCTATGTTGTGCTCGAGTGTCCTGTATAACCTCGTCTGCCAGAAAGTCCGTCAACTGGACGCAGCCAGTGATTTAGTTATGGAACGACTGCCAATTAAGTATGAATATAAAGCTCTAAGTGTAAAGATAGTGGTGAACCAGCTGTAAACTCGAATCTTCCTTAACCTGCAGTGCTGTTCTAAAGTTAGAACATGTTAGATTGTTCTGTGTTGAACACTGGTGTGACGGTACACTTTAATGCAAGGTAGTCAGGCGGGGCAACTGTGTGACGCCACACACTGAAGGGTTGTAGTATTAGTGTTAATATCTTTAATGTACCATCCTATACAAACACACACTCAGTAAGAATATCCTCACTAATTCTAAACGGTTTGGTCAGACTTGACTGAGCCACATTTGACTAACAGTAAAACTAAATGTACTGTACATTATCCAGCAGCTTACTTTACAATATGATACATTTTCTTATCTTTGTTTTCTCTTTAGTGGTTTAAAATTACATGTAGGTAAAACCTCATGCCTTATACAGAAACATCTCACACAGCCAGGTTATAAAGCATAGATTTTAAATAAAAAGGGGAAAAAATGGATCAGTACTCCATATCTGTCTGTACTCTAAATTGATGTAGCGAAAATGATAGAGAAAACTGAGATTTGTACAAAAACCGAGACAAAATGATGCCATCTTGATATTTTAAGGCACAAAAATGAGAATAAAGTCCCCATCATTCTGCTCCCTCTTACGTTCTGTCCTTTCCTGTCCTGCCCACAGCTGTAATCCTCTGCAACATCAGGCTGGAGCGTGTACACAGGGATTAGAGATTTCAGTCTACAGCCATGAAGAAATTAACCACATGGCTTCATGTTTCCCATCACACCAGAGTGGCCTACAATGAACCTAATCAGAGTCTTTTCAGCAGGATCAGGCCATTAGGACCATATCCACCAGAAAGTGGGCATTAATGAAGAGCATATTACAGCACAGACCCGTGCTATCAGAACAGTACAGAATTAATACAGAACTGGCACCTTACGACCATGTCTGTGTTATGTGGCTATTAAATGCCTGTACATGGTGTACGCTGTTGCAACAAAACAAAAAGTAGCCATTTCTCTACCCAAACTACTAGTGAAAAGTTTCTGCACGCTCATGCATCTATTTTATAAAGTGCAGACTTTTCATTCTTGTAATCACTGGAAAGTTGTTGGCGGAAAAACTATAAATGTTGAGTTCAATAAAACAATTTTCCTTTGTAACACAAAGTATCTGTAACAGTGCATGTCTGACTCCTATTAACTGCTTGTGTGGTGATGCAGAGTCAAAGTCTAGACTGTCCTTTAATTTTAAATGCACTCGTTCACTGTTTCATCCCATCGACTAACAACTGTAATCCTAAATACATTTAATCCTTTAATACATTTACATTATATTTATGATTATATTAGGTAGCTTTTATAGGTTGGTAGTGACGAATGAAAAATATAACAGTATCTGGCTAATAAAGATACTAAAACTGTACATTTACTTGCTAGCAAAAAATAGTGAGTGCATTTTAGTATATACCGGTATTAAGTGAGTAACATGAAAGCACTTTAGAATGTGCAAAAAATACAACATACTGTGTACCCAAACTCAAATAACACACCAAAAGTCAAATAACACACCCACCTGCCCGTGCTGCACTCTCCTGCCAGCCTGTGTATGATGTACACTCCAACCAGTTGGACCAGGACATACTACGTAACTAAAGTGAATAGTGTGTGTACGTACGTGAATGTGTGACAGTCCTACCACCAGCACGCACACATACACACACACACACATCAGAATGTCCTTCAGCAGTGATACAGTGCCACACCCACCCTACTCCACTCCAGCCAGCCAGCCAAACCCACACTGATCAGATTATAGTCTGTGTGTGCCTGAAGCCTGCCATAACCTCACCCTCCCTCCTCCCTTTTCCCTCCTTCTCTTCCAGCTCTCACTCTCAAACTCCAGCCCGTCTCCTGTCAGCGTCCCGTCGTCCCCTCCCACTCTCCCGTCACTCTCCTCTGCCGTAGTGAACAGCGGCTGACACAGTAATTACAGGCTGTGTGGCTCGGCCGGGACAGAGTGGCTTTCAGCAAGCAGATCCGGTCCTGCTTCTCACACACTACTTGTTTATGTTCCATTGTCAGAACCTGGGGTCACAGAACTTCCATATGTACCTATTTACACCTATACACAGACTTCTGTTTCCACCAAAAACAAAAATTACCATAAGAAATAAGGACTGCAGGACTTGTCAGGTTTAAATAAAAACATCATTACACTGAATAAAAAATCTCCCTTAAATAAAGACAATGTTCTGAGTCGCCTGAAATCATTAGGCCTAAAAGGAACTGAGAGTGTTTTCTCAACCAAAATGTAACAATAATCACTGTAGGACCAAAAGAGCAACATGACAGAAGGACAAAATGTAGTGATATTTATATTAATTGATATTTATTGGTAAGGTTTCCCCATTTAGCTTTATTATGAACTTTTCATGAAGTTTTAAGACAGTAAATGTCTTTGACAGTCTGTGCATTTTAACACACAATTACTGCTCATTTGCTGAATTTAATATGGAAAATAAAATGTATCCTATGCAAGGATACATATTTTGAGCTGGAAACTGAGCTACGATTCTTTCCATGAGCTTCAGCATTGGAAACTCAATATACTTCACATTTCAGTACCTATATTAGTGTTGCCATGATGGTGCTGCAAAATACATCCTGTTCAGTCACTGTGATGGCAGGAGAATCACATGGGCAGCTGCTGGCAATGCAAACACTAAGCACCAATGCAAACAAACATAAAATACATGCTTATCGCACATGCATGGACGCAAAGGGATGGCTCTAAGCACTCAGAGTGGGCGCAACATTCAGTGGCTCTGAAAACATTATACATTCACCCTATAAGCAGTCATTCGTTTTCATTCAGCTCAGTTCAACTGTTATCCAAACACACAGACACAACCTACACAAAGCAGTGTTTTAAAAAGTCTCTCACTTCTGTACATTTTCAGGTTACGAGGTGCAATACATCATCTCTACAAATCCTCTGCATTCATCCTACAAGTAATTTCTCTTCTCTTCATTTCCTTGCAGCAAATTTTTTTCCCCCAGAAATAGCCTGCTCTGTGAACTGAACCGTGACGCCTCAGTAGCGAATGTGCAGTTGACTAATGTGATTACAGGCTGCGCTTGGCAGCGTCACAACACCCTCTTATGGGCAACTAGTGCAAGGAGTCGAGTGTTTCAAAATAAAGTTCAGTTTTCAGAAGCTGAGCTCGTCTTCCTCAGTCTAACCCCACACTCCACATGCTCTGGGAATTGATGCCTTCTTGGGATTACTAAAGCCGGGATGACATTTTTCATGTTTCCAAAAGACGTTTAAAAGTTGATGTTGCATAGTTGATGTATGCCATCCAAACAGACCACAGAGTTGTGATGATTTATCATGTTTTGCCAGTGGACCTTTAATGTGGAATAAATCACTTAGCACCAAATTACATGTAATGTGGCTCTAAAACACACTTTATATTCTGTTAAAGTGGTGAAATGAAAACTTTGCATTTCATATGCAGGCTTATTATTCAGTCATTAATCTTAAGATTTATCATTAAATTCATAATGTGTGTGTGGTGATGTATAGATTACATATATTATAAACAGTTGAAGGATTGAACTGGACCCACATACAAGTTCTGACCATCAAAAATGTATGAGTGACACATAAATTGAAAAAAAAAAAAAAATCATCAGGATCCCTCCATGTATTTGCTTTAATCAGACTTTTATTATTGTTTTATATTGTGCAACTGTGTAGAAGTTTCCACTGTACTTCCCTAATAGCCACTGGGCAATCGGCCTTCAGACCAATTACAAACTGAGTAGATGTGCCGCCTTCTACATAAATTACAAGGAAAGAAATGACTATTTGCTTACACTGCAAGAAATTTGTTAAAATCAAACCCTTTTATTCACCTCAGGGTTTTGCCTTTAATTCTGGTAGGGGTGTATATTTCCCATAATCAAAAGCCAATACAGCTCAACTGCTACTGAAATGATTACAGAGGAAGAGGCAACTGACTCTGTTATTATACCATTAACCCTTGCATATCCAGAAGTATTGATGTTTTGCTCCAGTCACTTAAAAATAATTTCATATCACAATAACTACAATTTATGTGATGAATGACTCACATTCTGCATCCATGTGTTTAAGCTTGCTTGTGTCATTCATAAAAAAATAGGTCATCTATATTTAAAGCATGTGTTTGTTGGGCAATAACTGACGTCTAAAGGTTAAAGATGCATAGTACGCAACTCCCTGTGCATTCTATAACTCATATGAGAGGAGGATTTCAGAAAAGGAGGATACTGAAGAACTGAAAAGAGGCACATTAGCTCAAGTGACATTAAGCCATATGAGTTTATACAAGGATAACTGTGTATCTAATATGTTTGTGAGGAGCATAATAAATACATGAAATAAACTTGTAGTCTGTAATAGGCTTTTAGAAGTGACTCTCTGAGAAGGAAAGATAAAAAGGTGAAATGCAACAGTGAAAAAAATTGAAAGAAACAGGCAGAAAAGATGACAAAAAGACCATTCTAAAAACAAAGGCAAACTCTTCTCTACCTAATCAACTAAACTCTTTTCACTCTACTTGAACATCAGAGGACACATATTTTAGAGCAACACTCACTCATATCTCAGACAGTTTCTGTGGGGTGAAAAAGCCTTCAGATATTTTCACACTTATAACCTGTCTCAGTCATTCACAGGGCTACTTACCACTGTGTGCGTAAACTAAAAGACTGGACTGAATTTGCAGATTACCAATTGAAATGCATAATTCAGATGCTTGCAATCAGGATGAAAAAACATTGTGGTCATTAACTAGAATTATAAACTAAAAAGCAGTCCCACATCACTCGTTCTCACTTGACAAGAGTATGCAATGTCTATAATTGCAATATCTATAAAACACAAGACAGTAGAGACTAGACAGTGTACACTGATAATTATTATGAGTGCTTATTTTAAGTGTACACTCTCTAGTCTTCTGTATTAAACGTAATATCTAGAATTGCAACATCCATAAAACAAGACCGCAGAGACTAGACAGTGTACACTGATAATAAGCACTCATGATAATTAGTTTGTGGTTAATGAGTTTATCTGGGATTTACTAAATGAGTAAACTGAGCATTCAAACCAACTGCAATCGTTTTGCTTCTTTTTGTAACTGAATCAGTTGAAAAACTATTATATGAAACAAAAGGTTTAAAAAGGCGCTGCATCTGAAGCACTGAGCAGATCTGTTATCTCCTCTTGTACTATCCTGTTCCAACACATCTATAATTACTTCTGTGCCAAAGAAACAACAGGCTTCCTGTTGGAATCTTCTCAGATCTGTAGCGCTCGCACTGTTATGAAAATGTCTGAATGACTCATTTTGTTTCATCTCAAAACGAGTAGAGAAGCTTTTCTGGATCCTTTGAGGTTTGACTCGAAGGCTAATAGGTTTGAAGATGATTCAGTCAGGGTGGCTTTTCAATCTATTCTCCATTACCTCAATCCCCCCGGTACAAAACACATGAGAAAATGTAATTAAATACACCAGTACACCAAATATGCGTTTACTATTCTCCCTTCTTTATACTCTTTCCACAAATGACTGTACTATCTATGACCTGTCTACTAAACTTCAAAATCTGTTTAATCTCCAGTATTGATTAGTACCATCCTTGAGTACTGATAATATTGCTGGATGTCAGTACAGAATGCCACTTTGCGCACATTAAAAACATTATCATTTTAGCATATCTTACCTAAACAGTGTAGCTGTCTAATTTACAAAATACAAATATGGAATCAGATCTGTCCAGATACTCAACACTAAGGTCTTTAGAACAAAACTGGATAGACCAATAAACCCAAACAGGGTTGAGAGAATTCAACTGATTATAGAAATAAATGTCACTTTTCTATTGAAATGTAATGACCACTTACCTTTCACTGCGCTACCATTTGCATCTACTGAGTCTCTGTTTAGACTATACACATATGTATGTTTATCCATATTTACACATGTGATGTGTGTGCATACACACAAGGGTGTAGCTTATCACACAATTTATTTTACACTGAATTGATTGTTTCTGCAGGTAGGGCGTCATCACTGTACAGAACTTGCTAAAGTGACTCAACATGCAACGTGTAACATGATCTTTTGTAAATCAGCCATCTGATCAGCCTGGATGTGGAGAGACCGGTTTACACTTTACATTCACATGCTTCACAGAGCGTACACTGACAGCATCTACTCACCCGGACTTGTGTCTGCCCTTCACCATGGGCCCTGGGTCTCTCTTGGCCATGATGTGGTCATAGCTGGGGTCCACAAACTTAAAGACATGGGCTGCACCGAACTGCAGGGTCATCCCGCTGCGCAGCACTGTGGTTTCTGAAATCCTCTGGCCGTCCACAAAGGTCTCAGCATCCAGGCTGACCGGAGTGACGGTCACCAGGCCATCCGCATGCATCAGGTTACAGTGGTGAGGCAGGATTCCTGGCCCAAACAGCTGAAGGACAGAAGGCAGTCAATGACTACTGAAATAAAACACTGATAAGAGTATAAACAATGTACTGACAGTATTTGCAAGGTTCAAAATCAAGCTAATAAAATATTTATGACAAAATCTTCCAGAATTTAAATCTGTAATGAACTGCACAAAGCAGGAAAAACAAAAATACCTAAAAATGCTGTAATTAGTGTGATGTTCTTTTCAGATTAATCTACAGAAACAATCAGTATTGATTTAGATCTCTCTTAGAGTCTACAGACCTTATAATGATATAGATTTCCATATATCTCTATAAAGAAAATTCCTTCCAGCGTTTAATTCTCAATTTTATCTCAGATGATTATCTCGAATCCTGAAGAAAACAAGAGACGCACGCGCACACGCACACGCACGCGCACGCGCACGCACACGCACACGCACACACACACACCTCTTGTTTTCTTCAGGATTCTAGATAATCATCTGAGATATATATATCTCAGATGATATATTCAACCTCATTACACACCCAGTCTACCATTGACTCGTTATTAGGGATGGGAACCGAAATTCTAAAATGCCCAGTACCGGGTACCCACTCATTTTTTAAATCTCGGTTCTATAAATCAGTTCTTAACACTAGAATGGCAGATAACTGGTTATATCTATAACGGCTGCATGTGTCAATTGACGCAGTGCCCAGTTTTGCACAAGACACTTCCTGATACAATGCTGCGGCACTATGTTCGGGTGTTTAGTCCTGCAGCCTGCCAGCACACATCCACGCAAGCTGCAGCCAGCAGACACAGCAAGGGTCCACTGGATGTGATGTTACTTATGTCAGTAATTTATTTAATGTTAAAGTGCAAATTGCTTTATTGTGAACAAATCAGCTGACTGTTTGGTTTGAATCATTCTGCATAAAGTTTGTCCTCTTTTTTTTTTTCCTTTGTGGAATCGAAATAGGGAATCGAAAAGAGCCAGAATGAATTAAGCGGAACGGGAACTGAAATTGAAAAAATTCAAACAATACCCATCCCTACTCGTTATCTACGAATTCCATTACTTTTTCAAGAATTCTGAATTTAATTCTGTTATCTGTTGTGCTGCTGCCAGGGAATGGCTAGACTTCCCTCATATCTTGCAAGAAAAGGTGCACATTGTCCTGTACAGCACTGAAGTTGCAAGTGTACAAAAGGTCAAGCATTTGGTTTTAATACTGGATTGAGGATCAGAACAGCAGAAATACTGTAATCATCCATAATCCATTATCATCATTGTAACAGTGTGTATCACAGGTTAAGTCTTTCTAAATAGTGTAGGTGTACTTTGCCACTCACCTGGATGTTGCCGTCTTCGCCCCGGTCTGAGCCGACCTCAGTCATACTGTGCTGTAGCCGGTACAGCTTTGGCTTGTCTCTGGAGTCTGATCCATCTAGACAAACACAGCCCAGTGAGACTTCACTTACAATCGTTTACATTCTATAATTATTATTCTATAATAATAGATGCAATTACATCATGACCAGCAGTCTACAACCTGCACGTTTTGCAGTCTCACAATCTCACATAGTAGTCAAAGACACATTTCACCAAACACAACACAAATCTCATATATACTGAACATGCACCAAGGTTGCCCTGATCACAAACGAAATAACACAACTGACACGACAAAGAACCAGGTTCCACAATAAGTTATTTTTGCCCTGAAAAGATGATGGGTAAGCAGCTACAACACAGAGGAGTTGTAAATTACAGTGTAATGGCAGGTTTTAAATTTGTAAGTTTTGATTAGTGGGATGAAGTGTTAATGAAGTGTCTGGCATACAGCAACACAAACAAAGAAAAAAAGAAAGAAAGACCTCTTTTGTACAAACAGTGGTGCCGCTCTGGGACCTGTATATTCTAACCAGTGTGATTCATTTATTTCACATCTCATTACTGTCCCTTAATTAGACTGTTTTAAGTCTTTTGATCTACATTTCTCGTATTCAGAGTGACAGCTGAGAAGGAGAAAGAGAGGGAGATGTATGCAGGGGCAAACAGCGGGTGAGGGGAGGCGTGTTACCTTCATGTTGCCGATAACCGTAGTAGGCATAGTGATTCCCCCGTCCTAGGAGAGGACACATGCAGAAGCACACAGAGCAGCACACGCACATTCATACCATGCAGAAGGGGGAGGGAGGGAGAGAGGGAGAGAGGGATAGAGGGAGTGAGAGAAAGAGAAAAAGAGAGAGATGTAGCAGAAGAAAGAAAAAGAAAAAGCACCATAAGCAATTAGCCCCTCTTTGTTAGCTTAACCAAACAACACACCCATGTCCAACCCCATAATCGAGACCATATGATGTATGGTCTGCACGTTCCTCTGCATACCCTTCACCTGCAAAGCAACCAACTAATTTGTAAATTGTTACCAAACACTATGATTTTACAAACTTTCAATAACTACAATCTACATGATTTTAATGTCGTCAAACACTAAAATACTGAAACAGGGCTTTACCAACGTAAAAGATTGCCAGCTATTCCTATAATAAATTCTTAGGTTTGTTATGATGCAAAACATGATGGCAACTTGTTATTTTTAACTATTATTTCCAGTTCAGCCTGTATTATTGTAATAATGTGTGCAGGTGGTGACTGCCAGTACTCAATAAATAGAAGAACGCTAAACTGCTAAAATGCTCTGAAATGGGTGACTTTCCTAACATAACATGGTGTAATTATTCTAATTAAAACCGTTAAAGCACTAATCAAGCCTAACAAAATTGGTAAGGTCTTACTTTATATAAACCATCCATTAGGTATTTCACGTGTTTAACTAAAAAAGACCGGTTACACACAGATAAACATTTGATAGAAGGGGTTAGTGCAGCATTTGGATTATTAGAGACCAGTCATACCAGCAGGAAGGGGGTGAGTGTGCAAGCAGCAGTTATGGAGCCACAAACAGTAATAGAACTTGGCTAATGTTACTTGATATGGCAAGTAGACTCTACTGTGTGGTAAAATCAGAACTAAATATTTTTATATTATGGGTTCAATGGTGAGGTTGTGAACTCAGTAACAGGAAAAAACAAGGGTCAAAGGACTACCCACCTGACTAAAGAAACCTACAACAGGCCTAGACTACATTAAAACTACAGTCAGTTTAAACTTACCTTCTGTACATACACAGAAATTTATATTCACATGTACACAACTACCCTTTTCTTGTACTACAGAAATACTTGCAAATGTTAAACACTGTATATTATGCACAGTAGCATTATTTTACTATTTATGCTCCTACAAGAATACTTGTACTATTTTACTACTTTTATTTTACTCTAATTGTGTTAAGTGTTTCTTCCCACATCTACTGTGCAAATTTAAGTGACTCGAACTGCATTACTGGTTCACAAACTGCATTACTGATGATGTTCCATTGTTATCTGATTGAACCATCTCTGGAATCCTTTTCAACATTCAGCAAAACCGTTAATTGGAGGTTCATGTTGCTGGACACTGTCTCACAATAAGCAATAACAGTAACAGAACATGTCAATTTGTATTTGTACATGTGGTGCTACACCTGCACGCAGTGCGACCAGATAGGACAATAACAATAAGGCAATAATGATAACAGAAGATGTCAAATTTAGTTGTACGTGTGGTGTCGCACCTGGACTCAGCTCGACCAGATAGGGCAATTTCTCTGGAGACAGCGCTCCATGCGGTGGTCCCATCCTGTCATCCTTGCGACCCTTTTTAGACAGGTAGTCTGGAGGCCGCTTCTTTAGCTGAAACACTAAAGCCTCTGCAAGAGAGACAGAAAGAGTGTGATGTACTTAACACATCCAGCAGAGGGCACTCTTCTTAGGCCATCTGCACTGAGGCCTTATTTGCTAAAAAGAAAACCTGTAGGTTTATTATACAGAAGAAAAATTATTAAGACTGTGTCAAATGTCTCGGTATAAGGAAGAGTTACCAGAATAAAAAATATGAGCATGATGCATGCTTGTGAAAGGAACATGTCTAACCTTTATCGCTGGTCCAGTCTCTGAAGATCTGCAGTGGGCACTCAGAGTCGTCCAGTACAGTCTCCTTTACAGGCTTATCGTCAAAGTGAACCACCTGAACAAAGAAACAACATACCAGAGTCAATCAACAGGAGCCCACCAAGAGAAGAAGAGCATTTTGTGAATATAACTGTGTTTTGTACAGTAGTTTAAATTTGACCTATTTTTACTTTTATTTTTGTTCATGTCTGTGTCTATGTTACTGTGCAGTCATGATATAAGCGGTTTCCTCCAGGATCAATAAACAATTCTGATTCTGCCTACAAGCTTCATTGTTTCTGATCTAGACTCTAATCTGCTTATGAAACACTTGTCAAATTTTCCAAATTCTGAGCACAAGCAGAGCGAATGCTGAGTCAGGACTGATGAGGCCACACATCTTGTATGAGCTGACATTCAGGCTGCAGCTTATCCTGCAAACGCTCAATACACACTGCCTCAATCTCTTCATCCATCAACAGTCACGATCTATCTGGCGTAAAAAAAAAAAAAACTGACGAGGCAAAGACTTGATTAGATTCTTTAATGCTTACTGAATCTGTCCTTAATTTAATATAAAATTTCATTATGAATCAATAAGAGTATTTTATTATGATTCTAATATACTCTTAAAAATACACAAAAGACAAAAGAGGCCAGAAGAACTATTTACATGCCTGTGAAAATCTGTTGCTCCCGTTTGTAATGTTAACAGAATATATATTATACATATTTTTAACCTTATTTTAGCATTTCCAAATTTCTCTTAAAATGATTTGATAACCTGGTTGACTTAAGGGCTGACTCATTTCACTACATGTTGTACTTGTATATCTACGTATGTGACAAAGAATCTGAAATAAAGGCAAAAAAAAAGCTTAGTTAGAATGTTAGAGTGCGTACTTATGAACGATAAGCATTCCAAAATTGATGTGGTTGAGTCAGCATCTTCAGGCAGATGCAGTTCACCTCTACTTTCCATACTTATTGCATTAGAGTTCTGCTCTCTTTCAACTCATGACCCCTGTAGATGCTCTCAGACACCACCCACCTCTGACATACACTCATCTTGTAGAGGGCACTTCACTAAGGTGGAACATGCCAGCAATGCAGATGTTTTCACTCCACCAGGCAACGTAAATTGTATTAATTATCATAATGTAAAGTACCATCTCAAGCCACCCTTCATGTCCTATATTTTGCTTTGAATCACCTTGTTGGAGCAAAATGACTATTTTCTCTCTGTCAAACTTAACCCTATTCATACTGTTCTATGGGCAATACTCTGCTGCCCCTTGTAGCCCGTTTACCAAATGTTAGCAGGTAAAAAGCTTCTTTTGAATTACATCTGAATGCACACTAAGTGCAATAGGACTGTTTATCATTCATATTGTATTGTGTCTTGTGTCAAATGTCTGCACTTTAGACAGGCATTGTTACTGTGTATTGCTACTGTGCATACTGTAACCCAGCGGTATGGTTATTGTGCATATTGTTACCATGTGGTGTTGTTCCTGTGCATGTTTTAACTCTGTGGTATTATTATTTTGTATATTGTAAATCTGTAGCATTGTTACTGTGTATATTGTTACTGTGTGCTATTGTTATTGTGTATATTTTAACTCTGTGGTATTGTTATTGTGTATAATGTAAGTATGTGGTATTGTGTATATCGTCACTGTGTACATCGTCACTGTGTTTCAAAGTGTTAACTTTGTCTTAACATCTCATTAAGGCTTTATGGCTTTAGTTCAGCACTCAACTAAGCTGAAATATTAAGTATGGGTGCGAGGAGGAGTGCAAGATGGGACAAGAGAATGAAACACAAGCTGTGGAACAATTCAGCCAGTTAATATTGGGAACTAAAGCCAAATACTGTCTTGCTTTTAATGTATACATTTCTCTCAGAGATGTGGACAAAATCCAAATAGAGATATATTGTACTGATAGAGATATACTGTACTGTTTCTACCTAATATGATGAGCAACCAGCTGTCAGTTAAAAAGAACGATCTGCTAAATATTTCGGCAGAGGAACACAAACATCTAATTATTAAGATGCATGCATGGCCCTTCAGGAGTGGATATAATCTCAATCCTCATCTCAGTGTAATAGTATTCTGTTCATCACTTTATTAAGACTTTAAATGGGCTTGATTATTTTATCTGATCTAGTCTTGTTCTCTTTTACTTTCCTTTCAAGAATGTAGTTTTGCTTTAGAATTAGTGCAATATCACTAGTTAAACATTTCTGACAGCATTTTATATATTTATTTGTAAACAGGCTTCTTTGCCAATAGGACATGCATTAAGTTTTAATATCTGTGGGCCAGAGCACTTTCAACAAGAACATCTACCTGCAGAACAATTAACAAAACAATGTAAAGAAATAATTTTTCAATCATTCAATCATTAGGCTACATCACCTAAAATATTTTACTGAAAACTGAAAACTGGCATATAAAGGGTCAAATAGAATATTTACAGAATACCTACAGAATGCAACATAGGAACATTTGGTAACTATTATATGCCATTCTGACACTATTCAATTCAATATTATTCTAAAATAAAATACGGTCTGAAACCCTTTGCGGCATGTCGGTACAGACTGAGTGATGAGGTGAGTGAGTGTGAGGGGGTTTGGGGGTTTTACCCGGGCGATGCAGTATTCTCTGGGGTTCTCCTTCTCCAGTCCATATTTCTCTAGAGCTTCAGCTACTGCAAAGTCAGCTGTGTCAGTGGTGGAGAGCAGGATAGTCTTGTAGGGGATGTTGGGCTTCAGACTGTCTGCATAGATCCGCAGTGTCCCTCCTTAGAAAAAGCACAAAACAGAATTAGTGTGACGAAGAAACAGATTTTATGCACTGTATGCACTCATTATCACAAGACAACCCCCAACCATCTTCAAATTCTCTCTCTCTCTCACTCACTCGCACATACACACACCCCTATTAAGGAACTTCATTTGCTCTGCATAACAATGACTGTGATGTGCTCAAGTTGCTGCACTCAGCATCTTCTCCATTGGCCATCAAACAACAGCTTCAGAGCAAAACAGCATTAAACAGCCACGCGCTTTAAGGGGATAAATCTGAGTCGAATATCTTAATATGAATAATTATGCAATATTATGCAAGGTATTGTGATGCCAGCTACATTTGATGATTTCAATCAAATAAATTGAGCCCATAAATTACATTTACGGCATTTATTAGATGCTTTTATCCAAAGGGAATTCCATCCCCTAACTACAGGGGACAGTCTCCCTGGAGCAACTTGGGGTTATATATATAAAGTTCATCAATTAATGATACATTCTATCATTTGAAAATCTTTACTTCTGATCAAATTAACAGTGCACTGACACATATTAACACTTATAAACCTCACATAACTCCTGTGTCCAGATCCAGGATTTCTCTCTGGAATAAAGCCCTTCTGCAGGACACACACCGGGTCATCGCCCAGATTACATAAAAAAATCAAATCTGGAGCTCTTTTCAGAGGCTGACTACAAAAGAAGACTCTAATTAATTGTCCATACTCTCAAAACACAGTCTTTACGTCAAAGTCTGCAAGACTAAACAATTTCCTGGAAGCTGGTTTTTGATGCCCTTGCGTTCGTCATTGGCAGCAGATCCGGAGTCACAGAGAACAAAACGTTCGGCAAGCTGATGTCAGTCTCTGGTTGGAGAGAAAGCCAGGGGCCAAAGCCCAGCACAAGCCCTCAGACCAAACCCCTCACCATGAAATCAAACGGCAGGGCCACAGCTCACTTTACCCTGTCTGAAACTGGGGCACAGATTGATTCATGCATTGTCAGTCTGGCTCCTTCACCCGAACACAAACAAACAAAAGCACAGTGCGGGAGCACATGGACGTATCAGCTCAACTACTCATGCAGAAATGTGGGCTAAAGGAAAGCAGTTAATCAATAAGCAGATTGACTGGATTTGTGATGACAAAGTGACCTACAGATGACCCCACTTGAAAATGTCAGTGTGCGCGCGCGCGTTCTAACTAACCTGAGTCAGGCCGGCCGTCACCGCTGCGGAACTCCTGCATCCTCTTCTCCAGTTTTTGCTGCCGCCTCCTCTTCATCACCACCTCAGGGTTGGAGATGGTGCGGGTGAAGCTCGTTTCAGGCATGTCTTTATACACTTCCGCAGCAAGTCTTGAGTTCTCTCTACAGGCACACACAAACACAAATCAGTTTGTGGCTGCTGTTCTGTGTATGCTGTATTATATGTGTCAGTTCTGCGTTATAAAAGGGGGCAGACAGAGGGGTAGGTAGGTGTAACAGCAAAGGGCAGCACTGCAGTATTTTTAAAGTGATGACTGTACTTCAAAATTATGTCAAATCAACCCAAATAGACACATCCTGCCCATATACATTTAAGACAGACTCGCTAATTAGTGTTTTTAATATTTTTACATTTTGCCTCAATTTCAATTTATTTTAAATATTTGACTATGGATCCTGTGGATTTGGAAAACATAGGTCTAGCACAGTGAACCCCAACCAAACTAAATACATTAATAAACGTGGAACTAGAAAATGTAAGTCAATCATTGAATAAATAAGAAACAAAAATGCAACGGTAGGGTATGGCAGGCTGCTCAATTAAGGGACATAAGTGCATTCTTACGGTCCAGTACTGTGCCATCTTGCTCATTACACACACACACACACACACACACACACACACACACACACACACACACACACACACACACACACACACACA
>JBBIGB010000156.1:2080666-2091718 GCA_037577075.1 Alestopetersius hilgendorfi | reverse complement strand
TACCGATCACCAAGATCATGATCTGCCGATTACTGCCGATCACAGAATGGCAGGGGAATGGGAATCTTTTATCTATATATGTACGTTAGCATTAATGCTAACGAACTCTAACGTTGCTTCTAACTAACGTTAAGCCTTGTCTGGTAAGCCAATTGACTCCGTTTTGTGGCAAACAGTCACAAACCAAGAAATAAATCCCCATGAATTCCATAATTCTGAATGTGATGTCTTTCCACCTTGTACTGTCCCGATCAAACTATTTTTAGCCAATATCGGCCGATCATGATCGGCGGCCAATCAATCGGAGCATCACTACTAATCATAATGTTTAATGAATATTAATTTTCTAGAAAGAATAAAAAACAGCAGTATGGATGATTTTTCTGCTTAGAAAAATAATATTTATTATTATTAGTAGTAGTAGTAGTGGTGGTGGTGGTGGTGGTGGTAGTAGTAGTGGTGATGGTAGTGGTAGTAGTAGTAGTGGTGGTGGTAGTAGTGGTGGTGGTGGTAGTAGTAGTGGTGATGGTGGTAGTAGTGGTGGTGATGGTGGTGGTAGTGGTGATGGTGGTGGTAGTGGTGATGGTGGTGGTAGTGGTGATGGTGGTGGTAGTAGGAGTGGTGGTAGTAACAGTAATAGAGCTCTACTAAAAAAAAAAAGGTCTCTTCATCTTGCTTTTCATGTTGTGTTAAAGAAAAATATGGCTTTTAAACATTTGAGATTACATGCAGAATATTTAATATGAAAATAATGAGCCCTGCTCTGCTGAGTACTCACTGTCATGAGGGAAGACTTGCAATGACATTAATTTTTCAATTTGCTTTCTATGTCCCAGTTAAAAACACAAATGACTTCAGAAGCTGTCGGCATGTGATTAGAAGGAGGTTTAGGGGTGTGTGTCACTGCACTCATCTCTCTCGATGGAGAATGGGTGAGCTTGAGTTCATCACTCAATCATCCGCTAAAAGCCAGGCTGGTTTATATTGGGCTGCAGTGTGTGATTCTTCCACGTTTTCCTGACATCACCTTTACAGACGCCTCTATAAAGAATCACAATCTCATTTTAGGAGGATCCACACAGACTGTACTGTATTAGCGTGAATTAGGGAGACAGAGAGACAAGCACACAAATCAGACCCTGCAATAAAGAAATCCAGAGACTCCCACTGCTCGTCACCACACTGGGAGAGCATTAATTAGCCTTCTCCTTAGCAATAATCATCCGAGACAAAAAAAGACAGGCTTTCGCTTTTACATGTCTGCTTTCGGCCACAAATAAGGGGATTTTGGTATGCTCTCATCACAGTCTGGGAGAAAAGTATCACATCCAGAGGTGACGCAATGAAAAACTAACAGAAAGCTCTTCCATACTTAGGCTACCCAAACCCCAAAGCCTTAAATGAGTGCTCTTCCTTCTAGAGATGTAAGGATTTCTTCAAAAATAGAAAGGTTGAACCAAACCATTTTCACCAAGAATTGCAATTGCACCACTTGATTAAGCTGTTTCTTAGTTCCACAGTGGATCAGGTGTAGCCACAGCCACTTATTTACCTCAAATAGGGCTCGGCGGAAACGAGGAACCAGAGGAATGTGCCCATCATATCACTCACTACAGCAAAGGAATGACTCCCTCACCACACTCAAGAGCTCAGCAAAACAACAAAAACAGCAACAAAGAGAAAAGCTATTCGCCAGAGAGACGTGTCGAGGAGCGACTGCTTTCTCAGTAGCCTTTTGCTGAGGCGCAGCATTTCAGTGGCTGACATCACACACTGTCACAGCTCCTGCTGAATGAGACATTGCCAGCAGTACGGTTTCAGACAGCAGGGTTACTGGAGGATAGAACCTGAGAGAGAGAGAGAGAGAGAAAACCTGCATGATACAGGTAACTCATCAGTATTGAGATTTCACTGCTACATACTGTGATTGTGATGCCTTTTAAGATATTAAAGGCCCGTTTCAACAGTTTTTTGGAATTAAAAAGGCTTAAACATTGTTTCAAACGGTACATTCACTCTTCCATCTATCCAGTCCATTAATAGAAAATAAACAGCCTGTTTTCATATCAGTTTTGTGATGTCACAAAACCAACACATTTAAATAAATCTTATTCTGCCTACAGCAGTTTAGCTCCGCCCATTCACCAACAACTTTAATGGTTAAAAATAAGACTTTAGGTAGACCTTAAGACCTCGATTCATCAGAACGCCCCGTAACTCATATGTGTTAATAGAGACTACACAGTATGCTAATATACCATACGTAGGGATGTAATCCGGTCTCCCACATGGAGAGCAAGTGATTTAACCAGTCCCACAGCCCACATGCATGTCTTAAAATCTACTTTATGCTGAATTACTAGCCTGTAAATGCATCAAACGAGGTGACTATGCTCATTATTAGAGTTATGGGTAACATGTGTAAAGCAGTAATGGCTACTGTCACAACAAACCTGCTGCACCATAAAAACAATTGTGTGATATGTATGAGGGTTTGTTTTTTAAACCATCCTTTAACATTCTGGGTCAACTATGGCAGAGGGGGCACTTCTGTATCTTTCAACCAAGTGAACTCCACTTATCTATGGGAGATAAGCATGACATCCAAAGACTCCTCAGAGTGGTTCGCTATCATATGTTGTTATCAGACACTGAGACAGCCTGCGACATACGAGAAACAGATCCCTTCGAAATCGAGCCAAAAGTGTGACATCAACTTCATTGCCTAATAGAGAACATATTAATCTGTGACACTCTTGGTCCTTTTTAAGCATCTTGGAAACAAGACAGGATCAACAGATCTCCAGACAAAACACATGCTTTTCATTATGGAAAGGCCAAGTGCTGCTCTATGTGTGGAGACAGACACGGATACCGACCATCTCAGGCAGCTGGTGTGGTCTGCACATGGAAAACCAAAGTGGTAGTTTATACAGACCCAACTGACGCAAGCAAGCCAATCGGTGAGATTCCACACTGCCTTGTTTTGGTAGAGAGCACCACTCCTTAACCTCCAACCTCTTGACACGTGTCTGGTGGTGGGGCAGGCAGCCCATTAGCACAAGACCTGATACCAAAAAGTGGCTTGAAATGCCATTAGGTCGCAAGGCTTGGTTAAATAAGGAGACAACCTATTTTGGGTAATAAAAGGACAAAGTCCCAGCTGTGCTGGACCATGGCTTCCAATGAGGTCTGACAAAAGCACAAAACGGAACAGGTGCCTGCCAGAACACTGTAGGTATGGCAGGCCAGCTAGATCAGTATTAAACATCCTCCAACGCTTCCAGATTAGGCTACTCGAAACCCAAATCCTTATAGAGAGCAAGAGAGAAGGGAATGCTGATATGCATGAGGGTGAAAAACAAGAGG
The DNA here is from genome assembly GCA_037577075.1 of Alestopetersius hilgendorfi. Classification (NCBI taxonomy): domain Eukaryota; kingdom Metazoa; phylum Chordata; class Actinopteri; order Characiformes; family Alestidae; genus Alestopetersius; species Alestopetersius hilgendorfi. Next base: position 2,088,349 of record JBBIGB010000156.1, on the reverse strand, counting down.
AAAAAATATATATATTTACTCTGCATATTTTAGAAACAACTACACCTGCCTAAGCTGCAAACCAGGCATTTGAGGGCTCCAGCACAGACACGAAAGCTGGCAGCAGTTCAGTGCTAGCTTCCATAATCACAGTATTAACAAAAGTAAAGTAGAATCCCTGCCACTGCCTTTGGTTCTGCAATGTGTTTTGAAAATGAAACTTCAAAAGCACAAAGAGGACTTTGATCAGCACATTGTGTATTCAGAAAGAAAGTCTTATTCTCTCGGGATCTGACAAATTCATTCAGCACTACCAGATCATGACCACTTCCAAAAGACTTGCTTAGCTCCACACTATTTGGGACAACATTACCAATGCACATCACAGATAACTGTCTGGTGGTGGATTTAGGACGTCATTCACCAGAAATGATCTTCGATAAGTCTACGGTATGAATGGAAGCAAATGATACTGAATATCAAATACTTGGAGCAAAAAAATCAGATGATTCTATTTCATTCAAATCCGATTTTGCAACTCTGGTTATGTTTAACTGGTATTGATTACTGAATAATAAGTTTCTCAGTATTTCAGTGGCACAGTGGTTGTTTGTCAACATATCATAAAAATAACCACTGACATATTGTAAATGGTCAACCACCCCTACCTAAAGGTTTGACGAGGTAAACTGAGTACAGGCTTGAGTTAATGACAATCATTAGATTAGCCGCTTAGAATGAAAAGCTCAGGTGCATTATGTACCGAACTCCTTTCTTTCTCTTTTGTGGTTGAGGACAACTGATCTGATTAAGAGCAGTTCCTCATCACAACTGGTAATGGATTCCAGATGTATGTCGTCATCTCCTACAGACTAGTGTCATTCTTTGGCCGCGCATTATTAAGGGCTTTTTAAGGCGTGACTGCACCGTGGGAGTAGCACCGGGAAGGGAGAGGGTCTACTTTCTATGTAAATATTTGCAGAGGCTGATTTATAGGAAATATAGAGGCAAAGGGGGGGGGGATTATGTCAAAGTATTCCCGGTAAACACGGTATGATCTTACTCTCTGCTATAAACACAATAGAAACCAAAACACCGTCCACCTAACCTTTTAATAACGCTTCAACAAAGAGCTATAATGATTAACATATTAAATCACACTCACAGCTTACTCATTTACAGACAATAACTGGAGATGTGTGTGACCTCATACTCAATCCTGCTCATCTACACTGTAACTATTGACTAAACAGTTTCTTCCTTCTTCACACAGAACAGGAGAATGCGCTGGTAAGAGCTGGAAGTGAATTATTTATCATCTGATCCATCTAAACCACAGCAAACATTTAACTGGGGTGACACAAGGGGGGTGTTGATAAATAGGAGGACCAAGGTTAGGTGATGCTGTTACACTGATAGCGCCAGGTCCTCAGAAAGACCAATATTCTCTGGAGCTCAGATCTCAAGGCCAAGTGGCCATTTGCATCAGTAAATCACAGGAACAGCAGAGTCCAGCAGTTAAACAGAACCTGCCGGTTAAGGGGCCTAAGATTTACGTGCCTCCTCCATCTGCACAGGAGCACTAAGTCACTAAAGCCTGGCTGTTAAACGGTAAAACTGGAAATCAAGATACTCAGAGCAGTGCAATTGATTTGATCAAGAAATAAATCCTGCTGTACTTCCTTTAGTTAAGATGACCAGTGCACAGTATCCTCCTGTTTACAGGATCCACTGCAAAACAGCACAGGCCTACTCACTGGCCCATTTTCAACATTTTCTCACATTATGATTTTTATACAGTTTTATGAACCAAAACAGTTACAATTCATGGATACAAAACCATTCTCAACCTCTCTTCATCCATTAGAGTTAAATAGCCGCTTTGGTTACGGTGCCTAAATAGGTGGTATATTTAAATGATGTGTTCTATTTTGTGCTTTTATCCAAATGCAGTCTGTGATGAAACTCTCCTTATAACCTTAACATAAATAGGTGATGCCTAAATATGTAGGCATCTCTGAGGTACCCTGAGCGAGGTACAGTCCCCACACACTGCTCCCTGGGCCCGGTGTTCCTGGCTGCCCGCTGCTTCACTTGGTGAATGGGTTAAATGCAGAGGAAGAGTTTCCTGCTGTTCACACTGTGTATGACAGAATGGTCACTTTTGCTTTTCACTTTATATCCAAGCACAGGAGCAATAACCGTGCTGGAGACAATAAAACACATATGCTTGCCCTACTCCCCCACCTTTCCAATCACTACAGAGAAGTATATGCCAGAAAAAAGTTGCAGTCTGTCTCAATGGAGCAAAGAGGGAATGCGGGCCTCACACAAGCCCCCGATTGTTCCTCGTAGGACATCATTCAGCCTGCTCTAATAGCTAGAGCTCTGACAGTGGCCTCAGACAAACAAGCTTTTGAACACACTGTAGAAATAAGCTGGGCCTGGTGCACAAAGGCAGCTTTCTGCACAAGCCGGCATCTCTTAACTGCATGATAGTGAAAAACTTCCTCTGTTCTAAAGTCTTCAACTTCGATTTTTCCAATCTTATAAGATTACAGGTCACACAGTGAGACACAGACCTGGTTTGTGTGTGAAGGTGTGCAGATTTAAGATGGTGTGTATAAAGGTGTGCCGATGTATGATGGTGTGTGTGTGTGAAGGTGTGCAGATATATGATGGTGTGTGTATAAGGGTGTGCCGATGTATGATGGTGTGTGTGTGTGAAGGTGTGCAGATATATGATGGTGTGTGTGTGTGAAGGTGTGCAGAGGTATGATGGTGTGTGTGAAGGTGTGCAGAAGCAGATGTATGATGATGATGATGCCTATGTTACCAGTCTTCTTATCTTACATGACCTAATGCACACCTGTCTCGCCACTGCAGGTCTTAAGCTGGAATAATTTGATTACAACTGATTGAAAATTCTTTAAGAAAGAAAAAAAAAGGAAGAAAGAAAGCATGACATTTGCTATTTTAAAAGGGTACTGCTTTTAATGAACAAAATGCTGCTCCAACTCCAGTTCTACAGAAAACACAGAGGTGAGGCTTCCTAGGCACCTGACATTTTAGGCTGCCTAGACAAGATGATGACATTATGCAACAGAACACAATCTCCCTTCCATCAGATACATGGTAAGAGGAGGCACAGGAGGGAGAAGCGCTGAGGAGTCATCCAGTTATGACCAGCACGCCACACAGGGCCACAACTAAACTGCATGGGGTGCGGATCTAGCTCATTCCTCCACTGATATGATAGACAAAATATCAGTATTGTCATTTTACTACAATATGATGCATCTGCAGTGCCTTTTCAAGATATTAAAGGGCCCATCTCATCACTTTTCTGGATTCAAAAAGCCTTAAAGTCAATATTGGTTTAAATGTCATATTTACTCTCACTGTTCGAACAGTCCATACATGGAAAAAAAGCTACAAAAACAGCCTGTTTTCAAATGTTTGTGATGTCACAAAACCAACATGATTTAGCCATAGCCATTTATGCAACCATTCACCAACACTTGGATTATATGAAGATCTTGATTCATCAGAACACCCAGTAACTCACCGGGAGCTGTGACTGGTTGCCCTGTCAGAAACACTGTGATTGTTTAGAGGCTTATTAGCATATTGCAGCCTTTTGTGAAATCATTCACAGACGATATACTGTGCAGCCCTGCTCCGCTCCATACGGCTCGGAGTAACAGAGAGGAAACTACACCAGGAAATTCAGACAAGGCATGAAATGTTAGGATGATAACATCTGTTACTGCAAATACACCAACACCAGGCCAAATGAAACAGATCTTTAGGTCTTAGAACTTTACAACTGCAAGAACTTCAGCAGAAAAATATTATCGACAGAGTATGTTAATTACACACCAATTTGTTAATCCAAGTACTAAATGATGAAGTTCAAGCCAGGAGACAGGGATTAGGATCCCAAAACAATCTATTTCCACTCAATGAGCACAATAAATTTAGGCCTCTGCCTTAATGAACAGTGAGATTTGTGGCTTGATCACCCGACAGTGACGTAAATGCATTGCGCAATTTCTGAGTAATGCCAAGAGCAAGTGGTCCAGCACCTCGCCTGCACACAGGAGCCAGACTGCTCGTCACATATGGAAACCATGATTTTTTTATTTTTTTTGTTTAGCGCAGGGTTTCCCCCAGGCTCGTGCCAAGCCGAGAGCCACCCACCAGAGCCAGACAGCACACAGGAGCCCCTCGCAGCTCAGGCAGACCACATCCTACAGCCTACGGCTCAAATCCACCGCCGTCCGTACACACAAAGCCACCATGGCCACAGATCTGTCCCCAATTGTGCACCAGCTTGAGCTTCTAACCAATCTCAGCCTTCATAACAAACAAGCTGTGCCTAAGATATGACACTTTTTTTAAATGAACAATGGACACAAGTAATCAACCAATCAGAACCCACCTAATCAACGGAAAGTGGAGTGAACTGGTTTGTGGCTTTTGGGAAATGCTCTGCCAGCTTTAAGTAAAGCTCTTTGGTTTTGTTTCACAAACAACTTACAATCCAGTCACTGTGTGTTGCTTCATTGTTTTCTTGGTGTACAGAGCAGGAAACCACTACTTTATGTGGCTTAATGTTTAGCTTTTATTTATTTATTGTTAAAATGCATTTAATATTAGAAGGAAAAGGATGCCCAGTCTGTTTCTGTTCAAATAAAACCAATAAGAACAAATCAAAACATACATTTCAGGCACATGCGGGGCTGCTGCACAAGTTTTTATAACACCAATTTAGAATCTCATGAATGGCAAAGAGACCATTTCCAAAAATCCACGCAACTTGTAACATGTGTTTTAAGAAAGGTTGGACATACATTGTGAGATACATCCACTATGTTTAACTATCAATTCCGTCATCCTTTCTGACTGTAGTTCCATGGAATTTGCTTCAACAATGGCTTTAGAAAAGAGGCTCATTTAATACCTCCAAGAAAAAATACACATATTCACACACATCTCACATCTGTGAGAGAGAGAGGGGTGTGTGCGTATGTGTGTGTATATACATACATATATACACTTTTTAAATTCCATTTAAGGATTATAGGTCTTTTAAGAATCCACAGGAACCCAGACATAGCGAACGCTCAATTTTTCTCATTCTGGAATAACGGACCACCACCAGCGGGGAATACTGAATGCTCATCCCTGGTCTTGACCACTGTTAAAGCTGATTTTGCAAATAGGGGGAGGACACGAGGAAAGGCAAACCATCTGTGCAGGGCGGAGGAGACTTTCATGCTGAAGACATTCTCTGGGGCTGGATTCACACTTTAGTTCAACAAACATCTGAGGGGCGGTGTTGTACTTGGAAGCCGTCCCCTGCAGAGGTCATCTCTCAGACACGCATCTTCTCCTCCTTCAATATTATTGCTCTCAGCTGGTGATGTCCCCCGTCACTGGCAGTGGTGGGGAGGGGTGGGTCACAAAGAGAAAGCTTCCCAGATCTTACAGTCCACAGAGCTCTAAACAATAGGTAGAACCTGCTTGCTGTGCAACTTATGGAAAATGAGGACAGTTTGTCTACATCACATTACATGTAAAAACTGTTTTTCTTTAGCAGGAAATGGAAAGACGTCCACCTCTTCAGCTCTAACAGGTGGGAAATGGGCCTGAACACTGAAGGCATGTGGATAAAAAGCAGTAGAAGAGAACGGCAGAGGAGTGAAAAGAGAAACAGCATATGTTCCAAATTTGGTCTCCAAGGGCGAGGCTCCCTCCAGCACTGCTTTGTTCCAGGCAATGAATTCCACACCAAGAATGCAGACCAGAATATCAGATTATTGCAATAGGATATTAGTGAACTTGACTGTCAGGATTGTTTTACACATTCTAACAGAGAAGTTATATATTTTACTTTATTTAATTGCACATTTTGACAATAAATCCTGACTTAAATTTAAACACTCAACACTCTCAGATATTCTTAGGATGTGAAACCAAAAAGGTCCAAATCATAGATAGACATTTATATACATTTTTTTTTAATAAAAGCTGATGAAGAATGTAAACAATATTTCACACTAACATATACTCCCCTGGCAATTAAGGCAAATTTAGCTGAAAATACAGGTTGTTCTCGATATATTGTTGTCATGATGTTGCAAAAACTAATGCATTTGCATACATTCACCCACTCAGCCTACAGCTCTTTAGCTCCACCCATTCAGGAAGTTATAAGGAGTGTTTAGTGCAGACGGCTTTTTTCGAATGAGGCACAATACAGCCAATCAGAAAGGAGCTCTTTGATGCTTAAAAGTTTTAAAGCTACATAACAAAAATGACTGGGATAAAGAAAATGGGGTTGAAAATGGGTATAAATTAGGAAAGGTAAATAAAAACACTCAAATAAAAACTTCAGGGGAAAAGAACTATGCAAGAAAAATGGGCCCTTTCATATATGGGTCCGTTAATAAAAACTATACTAATTTTAACTTGTTAAACTGATATGTGGGCAATTACAGCATTTCATTTCTGTGAGATAACTAAATTGTATCCTTGGTAACAGACAGCACACTGCAATTTAAAAATAAACACTAAAGAAGAGTCTGAAGTTATCCATGCAGAGGAGAATGGCAGATTCATTCTAGTGACACTATCAAACAGATCAAGCTTCTTTGCTTACAGTCACTGATCACCAGATGAGAAATACTTGCATGTTTATATTACACCCTCTGAAGGCTCCATTAGTGACTCTGATTTCCTAGTGGCTTTGTACTGAAATGAATGACATTATTTGAACTTGTTTTCTTGCAAGACTCACTGTCTAATTGGTTTAAAGTTTAAATAAACTTTAATGAATGTTTCAAATTCAGTTCAGGATTTTCCCCAGAACTGCAAACTGTGTATGTGTGATGCAGAAAATGGCCAACAGTGCAGTTTGACATGAGGAAAAAAAATTAGAAGGTTGAAGTCTAACCTAAGGGCATCTTAGATCCTAGATAAGATAAACCAGCCTGTAGCATTTTAGCAGAACTTCATAATATTCTGAAGAGCTGTGTCCAGTTTCAGGCCCTTTCCAGTGTGGCCAGAGACTTACTGCCGTTATCTTAAGGTCTGCTTTCTGTCTGACAGCTCCTCATCCTGCATCCCCCACAAAACAACACACAATGACCAAGCTTATCTCCCCTGACCAGCATGAACGGGGGCTGCCGGTGGGGTCGTTCCGCTCTGCTCCCCTGTGGGGCAGAGGCTGCCCTTTCCCCTCCCCCAGTCTACCGTCAAAATAAACTACAGCCTGGATGTCCACTCTCAGCCATAGTACATGTTTACTCTCCAGTCGATTGATGCAAATGTAGTTATAAAACAAAAATAGTTTTGGATTTTCTGTTGTCATGATGTCACAGAAAGAGACACATCTGCATACAGCCAGCTACTGAGCCTACAGCACTTAAGCCCCACCCATTCATGCAATTATTAAGAGTGTTTCAGTCCAGAGCCTGCACATTATATATGAAAGTGCTGTGTGTGGGAATATAAAACTGAATTTAGCATATACACTACCAGTCAAAAGTTTGGACACACCTCATTCAGTGTTGTTTTATTATTTTCTACATTGTAGATTAATACTGAAAACAAACAAAATGATTAGATTAGATTCAACTTTATTGTCATTACACATGTACAAGTACAAGGCAACGAAATGCAGTTTAGGTCGAACCA
>JBBIGB010000156.1:2038875-2057167 GCA_037577075.1 Alestopetersius hilgendorfi | reverse complement strand
CTTAACAAATGATTAATTAACTATTTACCAATGCTTAACTAATGATTCATAGGGTGTAGTTATTATAAAGTGTTACCGAAAATTCATCTGGTTCTCACACTATCCTGAAACTTGTGTTTCCTCAAACTGTACGTCACTTTGGTTTAAAGCATCTGGTGAATGAATGTAATGTAATGTGATTTCAAGAACTGGATCTCTAAGGAATTCATTGAGGTACAGAAACATTCATACACACCAAAAATGATGAGCGGCAGCTCCAGCCAGATGACAGCCAGTCGGTAAAGCAGGAATGGGGCTATGATCCCTCCAACATCACACAGAGTGGAACACACAGATACACCCAGATTCCTGCAGGAATATGACAGTGAGACTTTCTGCCGTTAGACTTTATTGTTTTTTAAACTTAAACAAATCTTTCTGACATTGTTGGATAAGGATTATAAGCTGAACGTACCTTATAAAGGTGGGGTACAGTTCAGTGTTCACAAACACCACCATCTCAAAGGCCATGGTGATGCCCAGCCTGCCAATACAGGCAACTGTTGTTTTCAACCATAATATACCTGCATGGAAAATGAAACATTAGAAGTCAAACCTTCCCAAAGGTTTACAGCCTTGTTTATTGATTATTTGTTATTTGTCCATTTTAGCTTACTACAGGCATCATAGTGACATGAAGAATAAGACTGGCTCATCAGATATTTTTATTCATGTAATAAAATAAAATATTTGAATTTAAAACTAGATTCAAATGTATTTACATTTAATATAAAAACAACTGAACTGAAGGACCTTAAAACACCTTAAAATTGCTTTTTATGGCTCCGGTGAAACGGTGAGCTCCAATAAAGCCTGGAGAGTGAAACTTACTCTCAGGAATGAAAGCAGTTATAAGGCAGGCTGCTCCAGCCACGATGTTGGCCGCAGCGAACGGAAGGCGTCGGCCGATGCGCTCGATGGTGAACAGGATGAGGAAGGCAGCCGGAAACTCCACTATTCCAGAGATAAAGAAATCAAGGTAGACGTTTCCTTTTAGAATTCCGAGACGCATGATCAGGCCCTGATAGACCACTGCGCTGGTAAACCTGGAGCAATGAAGAGATCAGATACATCCACTGGCAACAGACTAGAAACCTTTGGAGCTCCACCTAGTTTACATTTACATTTACATTTACATTTACATTTACGGCATTTGGCTGACGCTCCTATCCAGAGCGACGTACATCAGTGCTTAAGAAGTCCACAACTGTTTCTTACCTGAAAAACATCTTAAATCCAAGTCAACTATTTAATCAAGATACTGCCATCAGAGCATCTATACAACAACTGTCACATAATAACTAGCCAACACCTAACCCAACAATACATGAGCCATAGAGAAGAACATCATAAGTCATAGGGAAGTCAAGGGAAAGGAAAGTAAACAATAGGAAAGGGACATTACAGTAGGAAAGTTAGGTGCCAAAGTGTTCCTTGAAAAGGTGGGTCTTCAGGCGACGCTAGAGGTTCTAGTTAGACGCTAGTTAGAGGCTGTAGCTCATCTGCTCACATATACTCACTCAGCCTCTAGCATACGTACATACCTATACATACACCCACATACATACACACAAATGTAGACATTTATATTCATATAATATGTTGTAGAGATTTTATAATGTATAGTTATATTGTATAGTTTTTATTTTATTGGTCATGCTGCCTCTACTTGCTTCTTTGGTTTTGTCCACTTTGCTATTGCAACATGCAAACTTCCTACTTGTAGGATGAATACAGGGTTATACTATCTTATGTTGGTACTTTACTGGTGATCAGTTTCTGACTGCAGGGACGGATATCTCTTGATAGTGGCCCACTATTAACCCACAGATGACACTGATGCATGTAAAAACTAAACTGTGAGACAGTTGTATCAGATATATATATACTGTAGATATATAGAGTAATTGTAACATATATATCTAGGTTGAGCGCGCTGCTGTTCTGTTGCGTTCTATATTGCACCTACGGTCCTGGAGGACAATATTTCATCTCATTGTGTACCAGCTGGGATGACAATAAAGCTCTACTTGACATGACTTGACTTGACTTGATGACTAACAGAGCAGCAAGGCTGTGTTTCAAATAGCTCCCTACTCCCTACATAGTGCACTGTGTAGGATTTAACACAGGCTCCTGCACCCAAATAGTGTATAATATGTCTCACAAATAACCACTGGCAGAACTCCATAATGGACGAATTGTGCCCTATATGGGTGTAAAAATCTGCTAAATGTCAAACATAAACGTAAAAATTCACTTCTCTAGAGGAGGCAGGGAGCCAAAATCCAAACAAATGTAACAGATTAAGTGTTTAAGAGATGAAAAAAAGACAGTTTCTAACTGCTATCAGTACTGACCGTGGTATTATGCCACCCTAGGTAACAGGTGGGCTACATACACCTATACAAAGCAGGACGGGCTGATTTAATGATTAGTGAGCGGAATTAAACTACAATGATCTAATGAAGCAATGTAGTGGGTGTAACAGGTCTATGTGCCACACTTCTTGTAAAGGGGAGCATTTGGCAGACGCCCTTATCCAGAGCGACTTACAATCATTAGTTAAAGGGACAGTCCCCCTGGAGACAATGAGGGTTTTTACAGCGATTATTGTTTCAGACTTACCAGTTGAAGCTGAGAATGAGAGTGTACTTTCTTATGTTGGGAGTTCTGATCAAGTCCATGAAAGAGCCAGAAGTGACTTCTGCATTGTCATCCTTCAGTGTCTATGGGAAGATGAGGTTGTCGGTCTGTAAATGTATGTACTTTTATCCATTTCATATGTTTGAAAGACCTATATCATCTCCGTAAATATGCTTACATCTGCATGAATAAAAAATAAATCTCTCTTTTGGATAATTAGAATTAAAAGGTTTATTTAATGTAAACATTTAAAACACACTCCAGGGAAAGGCCTTTACATTAAATTATTCAAAGTATATTATTGTTGTAAATTATTCAAAGTATATTATTGTTGTATATTATGGCCACTATATTAGGGATCTTTTCAATAACCTTTCGAATAGTTCTTTGGACTTTGATTAAGAATGAACAAGTAAAATGTAATGAATGCAGGTAGACACTGTTTGTAAAGAAATGCTTAGGAACTGTATCACCCCTGACATCTCAGATGAACCAAAATGAAAATGTCATTAGCACAAAGGAGTTTGACCATTTTGGATAAAGGTTAAAAGCTAAACCTTCATTTGAGTGAAAATGGGTGGAATTAAGCTTTAATTAAAGTAAAGCATGGGACACATTTTCTCCATGATGGTGAAGTTCATCTTTTGGCAGCTATGATCTATATTTTACCAACATATTGCTGCATGAACACACCTCAATGTTCTTGGAGAGACTCCTATTATTCTCTTTGGCCATTGCCTCAGTGATCTTCACAGCTTTGCTGGACTTGTTCTGGGACAGAAGCCATCTTGGTGACTCAGGGATAAACCTGTTCTCCAGCAAATAGACACCATAAGTGACAAAATGGCATAATCACACAACAGTAGACACCACAACTCATTGGAAAACCCTGTAAGCCTCACCAGTAGTAAACCAGGAAGAGGATGTAGGGCACTGTGAAGGCCACCTGCAGCCAGCGCCAGTTGGGAATGAGGTAAGCAATGAGGGCCAGTATAAGAATGCCAACACTGAAGATCATCTGAAAGAGGACCCCAACAGTCCTCCTGTACTCCACTCCCACCAGCTCTGTAACTGTAGGCAGATATATACACACCAATCAGCCACAACATTAATCCAGTACTGTGTAATTCTCCCTCAAGCTGCTCTAAACCATTAAGGCCTGGACCTCTTTGAAGGCCAAATCAACACCTTGACCTATTTGCTTAAATTATTCTTGAACAGTGTTTGCAACAGAATGCATTACCCTGCTGAAAGAAGGCACAGCCATTAAGGAATATTATTGCCTCTGTCTGTTGTACCTGATCCATAAAAGAATCAAAGATTCAAAGAGATTTATTGTCAATTCATATTTTATGTGCATGACATATTTGGGAATTGAAATGCTGTTTCTCGCTCTCTGTTGTGCGCACCCATAATTAGAACTAGAAAAGTTAAACCTAGATTACAAAATTTGAATTAAATTTACAATAGACTTTCTATAAACAGACAAAATAACAAGATACAAGACAAACAAATAAGGCAGTAGTGCAAATGATCACAGCAGATAAGATAGTTGTGCAATGGCAACAATAGAGTGCAAATAGTAGCAACATATAAGTCAAAAGCAGCGGAAAGGTATGAAATGTAAACAGTCATTGAGACTATAGTGCAAAAAACCAGAGGAAGACAGTGAGTATATTACTGTCCGGGGGCAGAGTGGGAAGGTAATGTATAGAGTTCAGTATCCTGGCAGCCTGGTGGATAAAACTTTTTAAGAGTCTTGTGGAGCCCGAAGGGTCTGGTACCTTCTCCCGGAAGGCAAGAGGCTGAAATGGGAGCATAATGGGTGGGAAGAGTCACCAGCAATGCTGATGGCTCTGCGGGTGACAAGGGTATGGAAAGTGTCCGTGAGGGGGGCAGGGGAGTGCCGATGATCTTACTGGTTGTATTCACTACCTGTTGCAGAGCCTTGTGGCAGGAGGCAGAGCAACTTCCAAACCATACAGATATACAGCCAGTGATGACGTGATGACACTCTCAATGGTGCCTCTGTAAAAAGAGAGCATGATGGGGGGTGGAACATTTGCCCTCCTCAGTTTGTGGAGGAAGTAGAGGCGTGTTTGTGCCTTCTTGGTCAGTGATGTGGTGTTATCGGTCCAGGAGAGATCCTCAGAGATGTGCACCCCCAGAAATTTGGTTGTTGTCACCCTCTCCACAGCAACGCTGTCGATGGTCAGTGCTCATGTGCTCATTGTAGGAGCTTTCAGTGGAGGACAGGGGTTAACATGGGCACTCTGAACTGTCTGCAGCTGCACAGCCCCATATACAGCATGCTCTGATACATTGTGTATTCTGACTCCTTTCTACCATTGCCAGTATGAACTTTTTAAGCACTTTAAGTAAATCCCTCTATGGTATCAGACCTGTCTCCAGTTCATGCATTGTCCTTCCTTGGACCAATTTTGGTAGGTACTAATTGTTGCCTTCTGATTAGATTACTAATCATTAACATCACAGAACATTAACAGGCTCCTGTTCTGGGCTGATCCCTCACCTTTCTCATGATTATCCTCACCCCATGAGGCAAGATACTGCATGGAGATCCAGACTGAGAGCAATTGATAGTCATTTTATGTTTTTTCTATTTCCGAATAATCACACCAACATTTGTCACCTTCTCGCCAAGCTTTATGCTGATGGTCTTATAACCCATTCTAGCCTCATGCAGGTCTACAATCTGGTCCCTGACGTCCTTTGACAGCTCTTTGGCTCTTTGGTGGTGGAGAGGTTGGAATGGAAAAAAATGATTCTGTGGATCATTGTGTGCTTTATACACATAACGAGTTCAGGAGCTTCTGTAATTGATAGATTGATTGTAATCTGTGTGCAACGTGGACACAGTTTGGCTGTGTTGTCGGGGATCAAATACTTGATCCCCCGACAACACAGGCCGTTCTTCACTTGTGAGGTGGCAGAGGAAATGTCTATCAATGCACTCAGTGCTGAGAATTACTGCCAGTCTTCTTCTGACTCTAAATATCTCTAAAGATAACGTTTTCTTACCCAGCACATATCCTGCCATCCAGCCTCCCTTAACTCCAAAACCATGAAGAGCTCGGAACACCAATAGGGAAATGTAGTTTGGGGATATGGCCACCAGAATTCCCGTGACTGCGTTCAGAAAATTGGACACCATGAAGCTCATTTTTCTGCCAAATCTAGATGAACAGAGTAGAAGTGTATCAGTGCATCAACTGTGTAGGAGGTCATTTCTATCACCAAATGAGTTTGATTCCATGCAATGTCTTATACAAGAAAAAGTATACTAGGAATATTTATCATATACATATTCTAACTGCCAATGGAAATGTATACATGCATTACATTAGTTAACCCTCTATGGCACGCATTTTTATTAAGAGAAAAACAAATATTTCACCCTAGTTTTTGGGAGCTTGGGGGTCCCAAAATAATGGTAAGGCAACACCATGCCACAGAGGATTCAATATATTTTAGAGCATGTTTTAGAGCATATATTTTGGAATTAAACACAATGTTTAAAAAGCACTACTCATATAGTCAATAATATTAAAACACCAGAGTACTACTATAATTATGACTATTATTATTACTCATTTATTCATTCATGCATTTATTTGTAAACATGTCATAGGAAGAAGTAGTGTTAACTATAGTGTTATAATGGGAAATAACCACTAAATTTTAGTGCGAGAGCAACAGGTGTCATACTTGTCAGCCAAGTATCCGATGGCAATGCTGCCCACTAGGAAGCCGACACCGAGAATTGCTTGGAATGTGTCGACCAGCCAGGCGTCAGAACAAACCAAGTCAAACTGAAACACAGTGTGTATCATCAGTCTTCTGTGCAGTCACTACAGTTAATAGATCATTCTTTCAAATACATCTAAAAATAAATGCTCCAAAATGGTTCTTGCATGTACAGTTCTAGGAAACTTGTTCACACGGACAGGCCCATATAGATTATCTAGAGATGTTAAAACTGTTAACAAACTAGGGTTAGGGCCAGATTAAGGATTTGTATGTAGGTTTTGGGCTGAAGTTTAGGATTAAGTTTAGGGATAGATTTAATTAATCTGTTACACTCAATTAAATTAATATATATTTAGTTGAATCATGGTAGAAAATAAGATATTTTCCACAAACCATCTACAATAGACTCTTGACTGGCAGGTTGCAAAGTGTCTAAAGATACAAGGAGCACAGATATAGGAGTACCAACCACTCAGCATTCAGCACTACCAGTATACTGATCACTGCCTGATCATCTGGAATAATCTGCTCCTGTTTCTCACTGGACTTAATTTAGATGGTCTTTATTCTGCTTGAATGATGCATATGCAGGTCCCTGTGTGTCTAAACAATCAAAAAACATTCCTCTGAAACTTCAGGAAGCTTGTAGAATTGTTCCTCAAGACTTTTGCACTGTACTGTATATCTTGTTCTGAAACAGTAGCCATTGTGCACTGAGCAAGGAACTGCCCATAAACATGCAGGTGGAGCCTCTGAAGCTGAAACTGAGGGACACCTTATTGCTAAAAACATCTACTAAACCTTTCCATTAAGAGACAGGTTGAATTACAAAAAACATCATGCTATATTAATTCAGATCAGAGTTGGTTCGTAATTAAACAGTATAAGTATAAAACTTAATAGGAAAAGATAAGCGTCCTCAACTTTTGAATGTGACCTTATAACTCTTTTTATTAAAATATTCATCATGAAATTTTCACACGGTGTAAATGCAGCTGAGATTTTCAAAAGAGGTTCAGAAAAGGACTTTCAGAACTTTTTTGTTTTAACAGAAAGTATGTGGTCAGCGTGTATAGAATTGGCCTTACCTCGGTGACAAAGGACTCTCTGCCCTCATAATCATACTCCCAGCCGTTCTGGCAGGTAGTTGTGGACCGTACAGCATGATGAGTCTTCGTGATGTTGCTGTCCAGGCCATCACAGGTGAAGTCTGTGATGTTCCAGTTCACATCGTATCTCTGGCATTGACTGGGCACCACCCCAGAAGGGCTGTTGACTGAAGGCACGATCAGACTGCGTGCCTCCTCTAGACTCCAGCCACACTGCTCTCTGAGCAGCTGCAGCCCAGGGTCACGGCACCAGTGGTCCGGGGTGAAGCCCTGAAAGACAACGCCTACATACACACCAGCAAACGGCATCGACATCAGACACAGCAGGCCAAAGATACGCTTCTGGAACCGGCCAAATTTACCGGCCTCCTCCAGGATGTCGTCAAAGGTGGTCATGATGGCACCCCTGTGTGTGCAAGTGTGAGGACACCGGGTCTGTGTCTACATTTCAACAGCCTGGGGTATTTACACACATCGAAGTGCAGAGTCCAGACAAGAGCCTGACCCTCGAACTTGTCAGGCTTTGATTGACCAATGATGCGTTGAGATGTTACTCTTTAATAGAGTGGGTTTCGATTCATACTCTTGTTATGCAACGAGTCTGTCAGTAGTTGCTGAATAGCTTTTTTAAAATATATAATTTAACAAAGATTAAATTAACAACAGCCCAAAAGGAACAGAATTCCATTCAGTAAAGAAGACAGGAACAAAATCACATTCATATTTTGCTGTCTGTCATTTAAACCTATACATTAACCAGCAAACTGCACTTTACATCACAGATATTCCTGTTCTGTCCATTCAACTCAATTCAATTTCATGTATATAGCGCTTTTTACAACCGGGTTGTCACAAAGCAGCTTCACTTAGTCCAGGTCCAAGCCCCTTGTGAGTAAACCAAAGGCAACAGAGGCGAGGAATATCTCCCTCAGCTGGAGGCAGAAGCCTCAGGAGGAACCAAGACTCAAAAGGGGAACCCGTCCTCCTCAGGTCGACCAGGGAGACAGGAGCGAGAATAGTGAGAAAAAAAAACAGGCCTTAGTGAACAAGGTTATAGGCAGAAACGACTAACAGAGTTGGTTTGACGAAGTGTCCAGAGAGGTAAATACTGTTGGAAGAAGAACTGAGAGTCCGTAGTCTATAGACATCAGGATCAGGAGGAACAATCTCCGCCAAAACTTTAGGCAGTGGTTGCCCCAACTTGAGGAAGAGTGGAGCCAGGACAGATCAATGGCAGTTTCCCACGATGATGTGTCTGGCAAATGTGCAGCAGTTCCCCTCTAAGAAAACAGAGTTAGTTCTGTTTATATTTGCAGAGGGTTATTTATATCTGTCAGGAGTTCAATTTACGACTCCGGCATCTCTAGCTAGAGCAGCCTAGCTAGAAAGGGCAGAACCGAGAGGTATGATGGGTATGAGAGCGCCCTGAAAATCCAGTGAGGAGCATGGTTCAAATTACGGGGGGTACTGGGGGGGTACTGTACCCGCCTGATCAAGACCCAGACCCCCACAAAATGCAGGTGGGGGAACAGTGTTTTTAACTTGTTAAAAAAGGCAGTACTCCCCAAATATGGTGGGCCAATTCACACTCTGGTGAGGAGTAGTGAGGCGACTACACCAGTGTCCCGAGTTTACTTGAATTCTCTATACCCTCTGCCTCCTGGCTGTACACCATCAATCTAACAGGAGAAATTAAATACAAAATGTGTCGAATGAAAGATCAGGATCTATAGTGACACCAAGATTCTTTATAGTTAACGCTGGAGAGGCTAAGGAACCAGCAAGATCAAGCATTAAACCTGAGCATTTGATTCTAGCAGCTTTCAGACCTAGAAGGAGGAACTCAGTTTTATTTGCATTGAGTAAGAGGAAGTTATGTGACACCCAGTCTTTTATATCCTGAATGCAGTCCCCAATCTTATTTAATCTAGGTTTATCATTGGAATTTGCAGAGATTTAAATCTGTGTATCATCTGCGTAACAGTGGAAGCTAATTCCATGTTTCCGATTAATCATCCCTAGTGGCAGCATCTACAAAGTAAATAACAGGGGTCCTAAAATAGAACCTTGTGGGACACATTCTTTTACTTCAGTGGGTGCTGAGGATTCCCCATTAACTATTACAAACTGATAGTAGTCGGTCAGGTATGATCTAAACCAGGATTTGGCATTTCCAGTGATTCCGACAAGGTCTTCCAGTCGGTCAAGTACAATAGCATGCTCAGTCGTGTCGAATGCCACCCTAAGGTCGAGCAGAACCTGCAGAGAGACAAATCCTTTGTCAGCATACAGTAAAAGATCATTTACTATGTTTACTAAGGCTGTCTCTGTACTATGAGGAGACCAGAACCCAGATTAAACATTTTCATATAGTTTTTGTGTAGTAATGAACATAACTGGTGGGCCACGACTTTCTCTAAAATCTTAAGATAGCATTGGAAGGTTACATTCTGCACACTGTACAGATCTGTTTGTAAAATTTGTTTAGCTGAAACGTTTTTTATCTATGTATTTTTATTACCTTAGTTTAGCCTTTTTAAGTTTATTTTTCACTGAAATTTGATAAACACTGCATAGTTACAGGTTGACTCAGGATAATTTCCATGAGTAACATAAAATAATAGAAAGCAATACAAGAGTTGTAGTTGTGGGGAAATAGCGGAATTTCTTGTTTAAATGGTCTTTCATGAAGTTCAATAACACATTCTGTATTAGACAGTGTTAGGTTTCACCCATTAAATAAAACGGCCCTTTATTTTGGTCTTTGGAAAAACTGTCTCTCAGCTCAGACTAAACAGTGATACCATACCACTTCAACTTCAACTTCATGAAATTCAGACATTCGCAACCCTATTCTTTATTACAAGAATAATTCGTTATTTTACCAGGCAAAACTAAATTCCACAAATTTTTCACAATATCCGAACAATAATAAAGATGTAAACCATGTTTTTTTCCTGGTTGGATACAAGGGGTCAAGGGTTTGAGTCCTACCTTCAGCAAACCACCCCTGTGTTCCTGAGCAAGACCCTTAGAGACTGCCCCCTGTAGTTAGGAAATGTAAGTCGTTTTGGATGAAAGTGTCTGATAAATGCTACAAATGTGTTATTTATGGCAGAGAGATACATTATAAAGCATGTGTAAATTCCCTTATGCTATAAATCCCTGCTGTAAAGAAACCTGAGTTGACAAGTTTATCTGTAATGAATGCAAATTTTACATCTGAACTTGTTTACATCAAAACTTTTTTGAAAATTCCATTTTATGCTTGAACTCCCATTTGCACCAATTACCTGCCCAGAAAAATAATAATTTCTTCAATTGGCCAGATGTAAGTAAACAATTTCTTCTTTCAGTAATTTTGCCCCTTAAGTGGATGCAGGAGGAAATACTTTTGCCATGTGAGCTTAAACTTGTCGAATAAAAGAACAGCACAGAGTAGTAAAAGTGCTCCCTGATCCCGGCTAACCATTTACAGATGTCACCTGAATAAGAGGATTCTGTTTTTGGCACTGAGCTAAAACACAGAAAATCATCAGGCCAAAATTACTCTTTAAAACATAAAGAGACGACAACATGGGCTTTTAATAGCTGATCTCTTTTACTGAAATAATGCAATAATGTTTCTGCATCAACATTTTAAATACAAAAAAACAACACAAAAAGCAGTAAAGCGTCTGACAGAGTCCGAAACAATAATCTTGGAGGAGCCAGAGCCTCGGTCATTAAAAAAGTAAAGTACATCAGGAAGAGGCTCGGGATCACCCAGAAATGATTTAAAAAAAGACCGTACTGAACTTAAACGCACACAACAGCAGCGGCAGACAATTCCGAAGGAGCACAGGGAGGAGTTAGTTGTCAGTCACAGAGTCTACCTTCTGTGTGGTGGAGAGACAGCGAGCGACTTCAAGAGTCTGAAAATCCCAAACACGAGCCACGCCTTCAGGACAGACACCTAGATGTGGAATGAAACATGGAAAGCACAGTAATACATGTCAAAATGGGCTATTTCATGCTAATTCAACACTGGAGGGTGTTCTTTATGGTTGGCTTAGGAAACTGAATGCATCGTACCTCACAAATCCACTAGATCTTGAAACACATCAAGCAGATTTCTCCCTCAATCTTTCTAATGGTTTTAAAATATCAGCTCAGAAAGTGGTAAAATGTGCTTAATATCAGAAAGCAGGTTAAGTCTGGAAAAGACACATGCATCACAGTCTCAAGTTTATGAATAAGAGCAAAAAGAGCCAAGACCAGACACAGTAGAGGTGACCAAGCTCTTCAGCCAAAGAAAACACGTTTCCTGAGTCACCATCACTTAACTAACACTCTTCCAGTGAACAAAAAAAAGATCAAAGTGCATCACACCCGCCGTAAGCTCATCGTATGCATCTACATGTGTATGTGAGGTCTTACATACTCAGCTACCAATTCTGTGCAAAAAAGGTTAATTTAACAAAAAAAAAAACAATACCTGATAAATCATCACACTGTGATTGTAATAAGTTCAACTAAAGACCAGGACACTTTTGCACTCTAAGAGTTGGTGGAGGGAAGCAGCACAAAGTGTCCGACACCTAAACTCATGGCACTAAAACTCATACACTGTGTATGTTCTCGGTAAGGGTTACATAAAGCATGCTTATTTGGCAAAACGGAAGCTAAAGCGATGCAGGAAAAATCCCTTTACTCAATAAATAGTTACGCTTTAAGGGAATCTGCCCTCGGCCACTGTAAATATGAAGCATGGATCTGAACCAGCTTCATACGTGAGGCAAGTACTGTGAGGCAAAGCACATTTCTACAACTTCGATGGGGGAATAAAAGTCACCTGGAAACTGCTAATATGTTTCTTCATAGCCTTATGTGGCATAAACATGTAAAGTACTGCTTCAGGACACTGTTTCCATACTCCTCATGCAGGACCTTCCATATTTGTCACTAGTCAGGAAAAAAAAAGAAAAACTAACCCAAATCTTTCAAACAAAATCACAAATCATCCTGTGTCTGTTGGAGTTTGAAACTCCACATAGAATAACATCAGTACAGGAAATCAATTCAACCCAAAAAACAACACACACAAAAACAATAAACGATCAAATGATGAAAATATTTTCATCACAAAGGCATCGATATCAAGTGGATGTGTGAATCAATCTGCTCTTCAAACACTGTACAGTAAACAGATAAATAGATTTTTCCCTTTAGAAAACCAGAATAAAGGACAAACTGAAGGAGCAAGAGGTTGGAGAGATGTTGGAGGGACATTCAGAAGTTCGACACAGGGAGTGGAGGAATGTCCTTAGACTCTGAGGAGGTCCTCGTCGCTGTCCTCAGGGTCTGGCTGTGCTTTCCTCTGGTGCTTGGCTCCAGACTTGGATGTGCTTCTGCTCCCCGTGTCCTCCAGAAGCCCCACCAGATCCTCGTCGCTCTCGGCCCTCAGCCTGGAGGCCTGGAGCCGAGAGGAAGGGGCCAAGGCTCGGCCCGAGTGGATGCGGACCCCTGGTACGGTCAGCACCTCGTCCTCGCTGTCCTGCTCGTCCAGGGAGAAGGAGCGCAGGGCATCTGCACTGACCGGCTTGGTGGTGACGTGGCCGTTCTCCTGCAAACCTCGTGCTGGAGCCTCCACTTCCTCCATCAACCATTCCATCTCATCCTCACAGCCATTTTCATCTGTGTTCACCTGACACACACAAAGCTTATTCACTCTAATCCATTTAGCACTGAATATCAACTTCCTGTTAAAGGTACACCAAGCTTCTCTAAACATCAACAGATATTTTTTCCAGCAGCATGGAATGGAATGGATTCACATTTCAAATGAGGGCAATGTGCCAGCTTTGACATCCTTAATATGTATCTGATTGCATGTGTTACCTTGGAGTATTTATAAGACACTGGATTCCCTCTCTTGCAGCAGCTGGTCACTTTCTGGATGAAAAGACCCCTAAAACAGAGCCATAAATACAGCATCAAATAACCACAGAATGATGAGATGTTTTACAGTTTAGGTAAATGTAAACATTAAATGGGGGAAGGTGTGTGTGTGTGTTACCTTCTTTCTCGCTTGTGAAGTAGCAGAATAAACAGACAGATGGTGAGTACCACCAGCAGCAGGCTAAGCACCGCACCCAAAGCCTGGCTCCGCCCTGACAGCCCAGCACTGTCCTTACTGTCCTTACCAGTACGGTCCTTACCGTCAATCTGCTGATTCGTGGAGCTGCAAAATACATGCGTAAAAAATAAAAAGACAAGAAAAAAGCCCTGAGCAAGTGGAGCAGAACCAGTGACAAACCATTATGTAAAAACTGACCAGACCCGGCAGGGATGATAATGATTGATTCAACGGCCATAATAATATACAGCGATGCTTGAAAGATAAGGCATGTTGAAACCAGTACAACTAAATCCAGGTTTCTCAATCACTGGGCTGCAGACCACTGATGGCCCGCAAATCTGAAATCGAGACAGGCCATCGGTCTGCAATTGTGACAGAAAGGTGGGCCTTAATCTTGAAAAGTGTGAGAACCATTGAACTAAATGGTATTGACATTTTTACTGTTAAAAAAAATAAAGTTACTGCTACAAAATAACATGCTGCACCTTTCATTGTAGCTACATCATTAGTGCTTTACACAAACATAAGCAAAACACTGGAAAGATAAAACACTCAAACCACAGAATGTAATTACTGGCTCCTCTCTTACTGACCACAGCAGTTTGTGTATATAGTTTTCTTTTAGTACAAAGCATTATCAGAGAAGTTTCTAGAATTTAATTTTGAATTTATACTATATATCTTTTTCTGATTCAGATTCTGAAAAGAGACCCAGTGTATGAGGTATAAGCTGGTCTGTTGCATTACTACAGGCCTGCATTTGTTTTGTTGAAAAGTTGTTTCTTACTTACAAAAGGTCACAGACAGCAGATGTGTGCCAGACAAACAGGTACTGGCAACCATCAGACTCCAGCAGGAACTCGGGGATGCCCTCTCCGGCCGCAGGGTTGCAGTGAAACAGGATGGCCGATGAGACTGTTTTGGACTTGTCACGGCCGCACTGGGACTCGGACGGCACCAGTACATCCAGGCTGTCCCCTGCGAACACACAGTTTATAGTTATAGTTTATTTATATTTGTGTATTTTTCTACTGTGAAATATCTGAAGCCACATCGTCTCACCTCACTGTACTCATCTATATAGCGGAGATGACTTATTGCCATATACATTATATAGACTATTGGGACACCTGACCATTAAACCAACATGGATTTTTATGAGACTGCAAACAAATACAAAGACTTTAATGTGGAGTTGTTCCCCCTTTGCCCTTCCCTTTGTTCCCCCTAGCTAGAACAGCTTCCACTCTTCTTGGAAGGCTTTCCACAAGATGTGTGTGCCCTTTCATTCTGTAGAGCATTTATGAGGTCAGACACTGATGTTGGATGAGAATGCCTGAGAATGCCTGGTTCATCCCAAAGGTGCTGGATGGGGTTGAAGTCAGGGCTCTGTGTGGCCAGTCAAGTTCTTCTACACTGAACTCATCCAGCCATGACTTTATGGAGCTCGCTTTGTGCACTGGGACACAGTCATGCTGGAATAGAAAAGTTTCTTCCACAAACTGGGTCCACAAAGTTGGAAGCATGGTGCCAGCACCTTAATGAGGGAGTGGGTGGGGACTGAGAATAGCCACTAAGTTTGAAATGTACTGCTGTAACTGCTTTAAACCATATACACATCCATGGCTGAAAACAGTGTAGAAAATGTAAGCATGGGGTGTAAGTACAAAGTGGTTATTTTAATGTTCTAATTTTCTAATGTCTACAATCAATCAAACAATATAAGGCATTTTGCCATCAGGGTATGAAAGTAGTTGCTAGGGGAAACACTTTTTTTTAAAAAGACAACTGGATGCAGTTAGGACCAACTAGACCAATGGCCAAGGCTGAGAAAAATCCAAAAAAACTGCCAGTCCAAGATGAATCAGAGATAAAAGATAAAAGAATGGGTATAGTTCTACAGCTCCTCTTCCCACAGCTGTATCTTCATGCAGTTAATTTTCCATACTGATGTATTCTACGACGCTCTGTGATCTGCCTCTCACCTTTGATGTAGTACTTGGCCTTGGTGGAGGAGCCAATCTTCCTGCAGTACGAGGCATCTCTCTTCACTTGGCAGATATTAGCTCCCTGGCACTGGCACTGTGCCAGAGAGTTGTTTTTGATGCCGGAAAGCTGGATGTGGTAAACGTAACGGTCTCCGTTGGGTCGGATGTCTCCAGTGGCTTTGTGGAGGCTAGAAGTGAAAGAAGCAAAGAGAGGGAAGGCCTAGACATTAGTCCATTAAGTTTGTGGTGTCAATTTTCAGTTGAATTCAGCTGCATTAATGTGCCAAAATACTAAAAACCATTATGCTGCTTGCAGATTAATCTTTCACTCACTTGGCCTTTAGAGCCTACTGTATGAAAACTACAGTGCTTGGAGGAACTGCTTCGTTCTTGTTAATGAAGTAAATTATTTATTAAACATTTGAACATATTAAGTAGTGGGACACTAAAGGCAGTGAGTTACAGGTATTTTACTCAAGTAAGAGGGGAGTTACTCTCTCCAACAGATCCCTTTACTGTACAAAATTAACATTTATGTCATTATTGAACATTACAATGCTGTTATGAGCAGTAAGGACCTAAAGTAGAGGGCTCCCAGGCTGACGATGGCTCCTGTCTCTGGAACTTTGATGGTGCCGTTCTCGATCTCCACTTCATGCTGTTTCATTTCACAGGCTGCACGAGTCTCCCATTCCACCCAGAACTCACATGTGTCCTTGTCTTCACTACAGAAACACACACACCTCAGAACACAAATACTGAACATAAAGGGCCATTGACTGAAATCTGGTGTGCTATACATGCCTATAGTGCTGGTGCTGTACTTTATAGAACATGAAGTTCTGATTTAAAGATCAAACTCTGCTTTTGATGATGCATCTTGAAGGTAGAATCAACTTTTAAAAAACAAGAAGCACTTTCAGGATTTTCAGGCGATGGGCTGTTTGGAATAGTTTGTTACTCGTTATTTGCCGAAAGTTGTGCCGAGTATCATTTCCGCATTTCACCAAAGGCATCAGGGTATTGTATCAAGAGAATACTGATTTAAAAAAAAGAAGATATAAAATTGTGAACTGGGTGAAGCGGATGAGAATGAAGGAGGCAACGTTGTGTTACACCTTCTACCCTATAACACCAGTGTATTAAATGCTGTGGTGTTAAAAGGCACCTCCAATCTAAAGTTCACAACATTATACAAAGGTGTGACATAGTGGGACAAAGGGAAAAGATCTTATGCATGCAAAATAAAAATGTCAACTGCCAACACTTGGTTAAGCAACACTTTAGTAAGTAAATCAACAGTTAAGATTCAGAAACTTAAAAGAACAACGTGACCTTTTGATTTATAAGTCAACTATACTGTACACTGAGGGTAAAGGCCATTGATGTGCCCTGTTGCTCCATGCAGGGTAAAAAAAAATTAATGTAGGTGTAGACACTGGCATTTGGATTCCACACCAAATGAAGCGGCACGTCTCAGCGACTGTTCACTTTCTATATGCACTTCATTGTATTTAGCCACTGCTGTATTCAATTAAACCCATGTGGTTTGCAATTAAAAGTGAAAGACAGTAAACTCTAAATAAAAGGTACTGGAATGAAACTTAACATTTAAGTCTTGTCTTTTTTTTCACCTCAGTGTAGAAAAAGTAATTTGTGAAGTGTAAGTTGACACATAATAAATGAATTCATTATCTATTCATTCAGTATTCAGTTCGGATTTTGTTTTACAGAAATGTATTTATTAAAACGAATTAAGCAATTTAGTAAGTTCTGAAAACTTTTTTTTTTATTTCTGGAGCTGTTCCACTTTGCTGGACTCACCGTATGAGCCTTGGATGGCCCACAGTGTTGCCACACCTCAGCTGCACAATAGTTTTGGCCTTGAGAGAATTCCCACACACAGCATCTCCCAGAGTGTAATTCACCTGAATCTTTCCATCTGGTGGGACAGGCAGAGGAAATCGTTTTTTGGCTGCTTTGTGTTACATGAGTGCAAAGGGAAAGTGCAGTGTAGGGGAGAACTAACCGACTAATCCCATGGTCTGAGTGTGTACTCGTCCCAAAGTCTCAGTCTTCCCACTACTGAGTCTGCGGCAAATTGCGGCTCCGTCCGGACAGTCCATCAGGCCCCCGTGTATCCCCTGGCACAGGTTCATATAGTACCTATAGAACATATAGTACCATATAGTTCATATAGTATCATGTCTGTCCTAATCTAGCATCACTCGTTTATTATGTATATATTCCTAGAAATACATGGGATACTTCAACATTTGAATCATAGCCTTTCACAGTAAAGACATAGGCTACACAATTTGGCAATTATTTCAATACTCAACAAACGTTCCATAATTTCAGTCACAGGGAAAGTCTTACGGCCATTAGTTACAGAGACAGTCTTACGGTCATTAGCTACAGGGCCAGTCTTACGGTCATTAGTTACAGGGCCAGTCTTACGGCCATTAGTTACAGGGCCAGTCTTACGGCCATTAGCTACAGGGCCAGTCTTACGGCCATTAGCTACAGGGACAGTCTTATGGTCATTAGCTACAGGGACAGTCTTACGGTCATTAGCTACAGGGACAGTCTTACGGTCATTAGCTACAGGGACAGTC
>JBBIGB010000156.1:2012949-2027185 GCA_037577075.1 Alestopetersius hilgendorfi | reverse complement strand
GGGTCAGATGTCCCATTACTTTTGTCCATATTAAATAGCTCAGCGCTGGTGTTCAGGGGCGGACTGGCGATCTGTGTGTTCTGCAAAAATGCAGAAGATGCGAAAACCCAACCTGGTAAAGACGGTCCCGGTCCGCCGCTGCAGCGTTACTGCGGTGAAAGCACCGACTTTCAAAATAAAAGGATTTTAAAAACCTGCGTTAACGTGTGATAAAATAACTGTCGGTATTAAGTAAATAATGCGTTAATGCGATAATAACGCGTTAACTTTCATAGCCCTAGATAAATCTCACCATTTCCACCATATACACCACAACTAGGACATAGTTGTTGGGCTAAAAATCTTGAGCAACAGTAAGCATGCTAGTGAACACTTTGCACACTTATTGCCGTATGATTAGACAATAATGCCACAAACCTATGTTTAGCTCTTTTACAGACAGGGTGGCATTGGTAGCACTGTTGCCTCACAGGATGAAGGTCCTGGGTTCGATTCCAGGCTGGAGC
Source organism: Alestopetersius hilgendorfi (assembly GCA_037577075.1). Classification (NCBI taxonomy): domain Eukaryota; kingdom Metazoa; phylum Chordata; class Actinopteri; order Characiformes; family Alestidae; genus Alestopetersius; species Alestopetersius hilgendorfi. Next base: position 2,026,679 of record JBBIGB010000156.1, on the reverse strand, counting down.
ACCTGAGAACACTTTCAGTGGGTTTCCTCCAGGAGCTCCGGTTTTGTAGGATAATTTACAACACTCAGTGAAAAACACTGACATTTTATTCATTGGCTTTTGGTTCATCCTTCTGTGACAGTGTTTATGTATTTTGCTTTTGCACAGAATCTTTGGGATTTTAATTCAAATGGAATAAAAATTTGGTCATTGTGGAAAACTTAAATCTGTTAATGCTTGCAACTTCTGTAACCTCACATTTACAGACTGTACAGGTCAAACGCCTTCAGACACTCTGGCAGTAGGTTACGCAGACCTGTGGCGCCGATCCAGGGAGGCTTTCCAGGGCAGAAAAACAACCTGAAATACACAAGCTGTGGTCACACTTAGCACACTGAGCTACTGTGAGAATGGGTAAACAAGGCCATTGTTATCAGTTATGGGCTTTATATGCAATTTTAAGATGAGGAAATTACAAAAATGAGGTCATTTATATATTCTCGACATAAACAAACTCTCAACCAACCAGTGTGCTGCTGGAACGTATGAAGGTGTCTGTTTATAGGTTTATGAAATTACTAAAGTTTGAGAGCTTTTCCATATATTTTATTTTCTGAATTTCATACACTAAAGCAAATCATTCAAAGAGGAAAAGAAGAAAACATTAAAATAAAGAGTACCATCACATAATAACCATCACTGCTAGTTATTTAAAAATGACTTTTTCAGTAAGCAAATCACACAAAAACTGTATAGCTTAACTGTGTCAAGCTCTGTAACAGAATTCTCAAGGTATGATGATACTATTTCACTCTGTTGAAACTCCTTAACACTGAATAAGAATAAGAATCATTCATTAGACAAACACAGTCCCAAATTATGTTATCATGCCATTGACCATTGCCTTACAGACAGAGAAGAGGCCTATACTAAAGGCAAAAAACACATACATTACAATAAAGAAAAGCAAAAAGATAACCCACAGGGTACCTCATTGCCTTGATAAGCTTATACTCTTACGTGGCCATCTGTGCTTGCTAAGAGTGTGGATCTCCAATCCTCCTTTATCCTCTCAGCCACTCGACTATTTGAAGAAGGCACAGCGCGGCTGAGAATGCGTTGGTTGTGTTCTCTGGGAAATTTCAATGGAAAACAACTTGTTGAAAATCCCCAGACTCAGATCGTCTTGACACAATTGGAAAGAATTTCAAAGAGCAGCTGCTTCTTTAAGAGGACCAAATCGAGAAGAATCAAGAGCAAGATTGTGCCGACAGTCAAGATGGAATTCATGGACTACAGCTCTTAACACATTGGTATTCTGAGGCTACATCATTGGCTGATCCAACCGCTCCATAATCAACATAACGATCAGATTCTGTACATCATAATGGGCTGCTCGCCTTCCAAAGGACAGCTCTTTGCAGGAGTTTCTGCTCACAAAGCTTTGAAGCCTGAATCCCAGGAGGGCAACACTGATCTCCTTTCTGACGGAACAGAAATTCAGGACAAAACAGAAGTCTCCATTGTTTCGGCTGAACTAACAATATTAGAAGATGGAAACACACCTGTCCCTCTCCAAGGTGATGGATCCTCTCCGTGTGATGCAACAGTTGTCAGGGAAGCTGTAGATGTAGATACACATGTGGATGTACAAGAGGGACTGCTGCCACAAGACAAGACAAACAGAAAGGATGGCAGAAAAAAGAAAAACAGCGGAGCAAAAAGGAGCAAGCAAAAAGAGAAGATCAGAAAACCAGTGCACATACGGTCAAAAGTGGAGCTCCCAGAAAAACTGGTGAAAGCTAATCAAGCTGCCTATGCTTATCTGGACCCCAATGTTCTTAAATACGAGTCCCTTTTGGGGCTTTTGGACCAAGCAACAAAGACTCAGCTCTCTTTACAGCCCATGGTGGCCTTGCTAGCCTCACGCTATGAAGAGATAAATCAGGCCTTGGAGGAAATGGCAGTAGAAGGAGAGCAGATGCTGGAAGAGAATGGAGCCCACATGGCCTGGCCTGCTGCGTTTAAGGAAGCTCAGTTTAACACAAGCAAACCAGATGCTGAGGTTTATTCATCAGAACCTTCTAAAGACCTTCTGCAGCAGATGATCCATCACTCCACTGAAAAACTGAGACTAAGAGGGGACTCTGTTAGAGGGCTGGGGGATGCAGCCTTGGAGGAAGCAGTTGTGTACTTTGCCTCAATCTCTCAACTTTTGGGGGAGAAGCTGGAGGTGAAAAGAGCAGCTGAGGGACGTTTGAAACAGGTACTGGATCGTGTGGAGGTTGCAGTGCTGAGGAAGTCTAGTCTGGAAGACTCTGCCTTGCATAGCGAGGACAGTGGCATTGGTGCAGACAATGAGTGTCAAAATGGTTCTGTGCGACTTCGGCGCCACCGGGAGAGCTCTGGGTCCGGGTCCAGCACTGGTTCATCAACTAGCTTACCTGAAAATACATTATCTGTCCAGCCCCACCTTAATGGAGTTGAAGAGGACAGAAATGATGATGATGATGATGATGATGATGATGATGAGGAGGAGGATGAAGATGATGATGATGACGATGATGAGGATGAAGAGGGAGCAAAAGATGAGCATGGAAGAAAATCTTCTGTGACAGGAAAGATGACTGATTGCTCTCAAGCAGACCCCTGTAATTATCCCCTCCAGGTTAGTCTGCAACGTGGAAAGCAAGTCAGTAATAGAGTGAAATGGACTGATCAGGTGGACAGAAACATTAGACGGCCCCAAACTGCAGGTAATCTCTCAGCACCAAGTCGACAGAATCCCAGACACTGTCGTTTAAGGGGCCCACGGCGGTCACAGTCTGCTGATTGCCTGTATTTCAAAGTGGATGATGAGACAAAGAAATGGCAGGAGACAAATCTGAAGGATAACCAGAAACCTGAAAGCAAAGGAAAAGGTTTGGCTGGGTCTGTGGCTTTTGGTGGCCTTGGCAGGACAAGGGTGAGAAGAAATTCACTAGATGGCCATAATACTGCAAGATGCTATGGACTCCAATATGGGAGTAAAGGGCCTTTTAAGGCTACCATACCACCGAGCTTACCCCCTGCACTTGTGCCTGCTCCACCTGGGCGGAATGCAGTAAAGCGACTCATAAATACCTTTAGTCAAGGGGCACAGGACAGTTCCAACCAAAAGCCCACTAATGTGCCCACAAAAGTTAGAGGAACCAAGAAAGCCTTTTTGCCCATGTTAAGCAATAACAAAGGAGGTGTTTCCACCAATGGCAACAACAATAACAACACTTATTCTGTTGAGCAGAGATTCTCAGAAAGACCTGAGGATGTAGATGTGGACAGCCTTCCTCCCCCTCCTCCTGAGGTACTGATGGACAACTCCTTTGAGAGCAACGAGGGCCCACCCGGTGATGAGGATGGCACTGAAACCCAAAATCAGGGATGTGTCGTACAGAGACAGAGAGGCAGTGTCTCTCAGCGACTACGAGCATCACTGCACTCGGTTACTGTACTCCCCAGCCGGGCCAGTGTTCCACGACGCACTCAGAGTATCTCACCTGCCCGTCCTGTAAGACAGGATGCAATGACTGGAAGCCACCAAGATCAGGACTGTGGCCAGACAATGGGAGTCAGTGCTGAGAAAGAGGAGGCAGCCAGCCTCTACCAGCAATCTCGGAAGATCATTCATCTGCGTCACTCATCTGATTCCCCAGCCAAGACAGGCCCCGGTGACCAGGGCATCATCAGAGCAGGGTCAGTGGTGAAACAGGGTAGCAGGGAATCAGGGGAAAATGAATCTTTGGCGCCTTATCCAAACAGCTACCCACCAACTACTCCGCCCGTCTCCAGAGCCCGACTCCCACCCTCATGTCCCTCCGTACGCCACAGAATCCCGAGTCCTCCTGCTCTACCTACTTCCCCTGCCTGTGAACAGCTGGGAGCTTCTGTCAGACCATCCAGTCCCAGCCTCCAAAGATGGAGCAGAAGAAGCAGTGATGAAGAAAATGGCATTAATTCGCTTTCATTTTGTGATGCTCGCTCTGTGTTCTGTCAAGAGGCCCAGTCAGCATCTCAGTCACTGACACCTTCCTGTAGGTCCACACTACCAAGACCATGGGGAGAACCACCCAGAGGAAGGCTGCAGACTGTTCTTCCGCCTCAGGCATTCATGAAAAGCAGCCCTTCAGGTGTCAGGCACACTTTTGTTGATCAGCAACAGCCACTTCCCAGTGCCATGCAGCCCCACAGCCAGGACAGCGAGAGGTAAATATTTCTCATACCATTTATCAAAGAAACCCTGTGTTTTTGTGCGATAAAAAATAGCACCTGTGCTTTTCGGTGATTGCAGGGATAAAAACCAGACTTCACCCAAACAAATGTGCCCATCTGCTGCTACCCAGACTGCAGCTGTCAGTCAGCTGTTTCTCTCTTAGGTCAGTGTGTTTAACAGTCTGGATGACCTGAACCAGCTTATCACTGAACAACAAACAACAGCAAACACTTCTCTCTTCATTCCCCCCGCTTCGTTTGGTTTATCACCTCTTTTTCTGAATCAGACATCAGAATGCTGGGTTGCACATTGTTTGGTCTGGTCTTGTGGGTTTATAAAAGAAAGAGTACACCAACGGGACGACCACACAAAACACAGGAACGTTTGGTTCCAGTGCCGTAGCTGTGTTTGACAACCTCTAGATGGTTTTCTTTCAGTTCACTTTGGCTTGATTGTCTTGTCTGTTCTTTCTCTGGACAAATGTTTTACAACCTTAGAATGTCCATTAAATGTACTCTAACCTTTAGAGTTACTTCAGCAACAATTAAAAAATATCTGCAATACATTTTTGCTAATGTTTTTTGCTAAGGTGTGGCCTGCTGGGGATACATTTCAGAAATTTAAAAGTTTGTCCATTGAATCTGCTTTGATCATATCTATAACAAGAGTTAGTCTTAGAAATCATAGGCAAACATGATCTAAATTAGATCTACCTGCAGCTCAAAGCCATCCAGCACCCTCCTAACCAGTTATCAGTGATGTCATTGATGTCGATGAGTAGTTGAAGTGTCTCAGGTGTGAGAGGGTCAGTGATAGCTGCATAGAGAGCGAGCAAAATGGACACGTTTCTGAAAGATGGTGGGGCAAAGTGGATAGAGAAGGATGCAAAGGAAGCTTTAGAATAAAAATCTTTTCATCAGAGGCCATCTGATGTTGTCCAACCAGGAACTTCCACAATCAGGTAGCAATGCATCACTGTATCCACAACAAACAGGAAAGTCATGTTCACACATTTGAAACAGTGAAAATTTCCGTCCACTTTAGTGGCATTACTTCTACATGACATTTTCATAACACAGTAAATATGAACTTTATGAAGCATGTTAGTAGTGTGGTGTGAATTCAGAAGCTCTAGAAATCACTCCAGATTGTTCCCTGAGGGTGATGATCCTACTGCATGTGTCTAATGATGTTATTATGATAATCCGCGTAATATCATGAAAACCCAAGGAATTATCCAGATAGACTATTTAACTTTAACACGCTTTTACATAAAACTGTACTCATGTTTATTATTCCCTAATCGCAAATGGAGAAAACATTCAAAGCATTCGGCACCTTTTAAAGATGTCCATGCTACATGGCTTTCGGGGAAAACTCCCAGAGAATGTTTCGGAGAAGAGTAGAAAAGTGTCATGACGAATGGTAAGGTGCACTGAAGAATCCGTCTCACGTGTCTTAACTGACATCCCAACCTGTTTGGCCTGATTCTTCTGTGCAGAAGAGAAGGAGCTCCAGGGACTTTACTAAGCACTAACCGCACTGCAAAACAACTCCAGCTCTGAAGTTAGACAGAAGCGCTGAGTGATTTCATGCCTGAATGCATTCCACTACAACCTGAAAACAAGATAGGCTCAGTGTTTCTTGTAGGCATCACACTATCTTCCAAGAAAGGACTGCAGAAATGTCTGTAAAATGCAGGCAGAACAGGACAGTGGACAGTAGACATTTCTACTCAATAGTCATATTTTTGAAAAGAGACCTGGGCTTTTACATGAGGCCTGTTGGCATCACCAACGAAACGGCTGCATTGGAAACTGAACGGTTGGACGAGCAGCAACAGAGCAACACACTCCCCACCATGCTGAACCCACACCCCCCACATGTAATCTCATCAAGAGCATTAACCTGGGCAGGGCTCAGTGTAATCCCACCAGATTAAAATCCCTCTTCTACCTGGTCACTGGTGAGCTCATACCTGGCCCTCTGCCCCACATTATATTCCCCCAGGTGCCATAGCTGGGCCACAGTATGGCATAAGTGGTAGTACCCTGTTGCTAGGAACCGAATTTTAATCGTAACTGGGCAGAACATTATTTTTATAGTTAATTATTAATGTGAATAATGTGAATGATCAAGAATGTATAAATGTAATGTAAAGAATTCGCACAAAAACTGACCATTTGGTCACTTAATGAACAGACACATAGAATACTTTCTGTGCTGACTTTCACTGAGGCACTATTCATAATAAATGACCAAAGTAGAATAAATGCACCCCGAATTCTGCCCATAATTTAGATCTATTCTGAGAGCACAACAGCTATTAAAGTGCTATAATATTATAGATTTATATTAGGGTTAAAACTTAGGTTTGAGCTGTGTGTCCTCAGGGGGGCGCTGTAGGGGAATTACAATGTGGACTGTGTGTCCTCAGGAGGTTGCTGTAGGTGGGTTTGCAGTGTTACATTTCTCAGATTTTATTTTGTTGTCAACATTATACACATTAACAGTTTTATAGGTCGGTCTGATGATATTTTGACTGATATAAAAGGTGGGTGCTTTATGACACATCACTTGCAATGTCTTGCCTACTGTTTTTCGAATACTATGCATTCAAACATACTACTCGGCTTGCATACTGTTTTTTGCATACCAGATAGTAGGGAAGTATGCGATTTCGGACACAGCGTGTGTGTCTTCAGGAGGACACTGTAGGGGAGTTACAGTGTGGACTGTGTGTCCTCGAGGGCGTGCTGTGGGTGGGTTTACAGTGTTACATTTTTCAGATTTTATTTGTTGTCAACATTATGGATAAAGTTGACTAATTGTTTCAGCTCTGGTTTCATTTATGGAATCATTTCGTTAAAGGGGACATATTATGCAAAACTCACTTTTTGCATCCTTTGGTATTTCCATTTTTGTCTCTAATGCTTCTATAAACACTCCAACATCAATCTGCTTTCTGTCAGGAATCATATGCTTGTATGAGCTGTTTGGACTGCAAGCCCATCGTTGTGTATAATGGAAAAAATTGCATAGAACCACCTCTCACCTGTCGAGTCCCCACCCACTAGATTAGATCTGCCAACACATGAAGTGTTGTGTTCATCTTGCTCTGGGTCAGACTCGGGGTGGGACATATACGGCTGCATAGCGTCTCTGTTTTCGGCCATTTTCAGTGTGGGTGGGGCGTGGCCCGCAACAGCTTATTTGCATAAAAGTGTGAAATCTCTTTATATGAGAGTGATTTTGTGTAAACAAACTAATGAACATGTTTTGTAGCCCATAGACCTTTTATAACTGAAGTGCATTATATTTTTGCATAATAGGTCCCCTTTACGAAAGACTACAGAAACTATGTCAAAGTCTTAATGCATTAAAGTGTCAGTTTTAAGAAGAAGAATAGGTCTGCTGCAGCATGTAGCACGACTGCTCCGTGTCTTGTCCTTGTATGTTAGCTGTGCCCTGTCTAAAGATGTGTGTAGAGAGAGTTATTTCAAACTTTCTTTTGTGGACGAGTGTTTGTTTTCGCTCGCTGCTAATGCTAATCGTCAGTGCTAATGTTTTTTTAAGCAATAAAACTTTCTGATTCTGATTATTTATTTACCTTTACATTTTCTTTAAGGGTGATGCATTAAACTGAGTTTACCACAAAATTAACATGTTCTGGGAGCAGGGGACATATTTAGGATTTACACTATAAACAGATTATTTTTTTTACCAAATCACAGCAGCATGGTTTTGTGCGAAGGATTACTGTATAAACATAAGCAGATAAAGACATGGTCTGGAGAAAAAATAAATGTACACAATTTTCCACCGACCCTAGATCGGTCAAGACGTGTCTGAAGTACAAATTTTGATTCTTTGGTTTAGAACTGGAGTTAGCAGGCTAACATCACTAACACAAGAAATCAGTAGTCACCAGCATGACTTAATGAGTCATCTCAGCTAATCGACCATATTTTGGGTCAGAGTCATCAGGGTTTTTTTTTTATTAGTTTTTAACATTAATTCAGCCTTAATGCTGGATATGAGCATTAAGGCTCACTTGCTTGAGAAAATAAAAGCAAGTACTACTAAAACCAGGTCCTACTTACATTTTATTTAATCATTTTATTTAATCAATATTTAAGTAAAGCACAAATATTTCAAGATAATGCTTAGGTACCAGGTACAGTGTTTCCAGTGTTTACTTGAAGACCTGTGGAACCTTTATGGTATTCATCAGCAACATTGTAACTCCAGTGTTGTTTATCTGCTTTTCCAGGAGAGCTCCATCTCCAGCCGGTGAAGTGGCCCAGGAGCTCCCAGACCCCCGGAGCGCTCAGGGCGTGACAGGGGCACAGGAGGCTGAGTCCAGCCAGATTACGGATAATCAGGATTAAAGCCTTTTCTCTTTTTACCTCTCTTCCCAGGGGACAGCTAATTCTGAGCGTGTGTACTGGGAAGCACGTCCAGACTCACCGTGAGATGTCAAAGATGATTATAGACTGTGTTAGTTACTGTAATTTAATTACATTTACATGTTTTTGTGTGACATCTGTCGTTTGTAGCCAGTAATTTATACTGCATTTCGATACTGAAATCACATTTAAGGAAAGTCTTCCCTCTTAAGGACTTTTGGGATCAGTTTCTCATGGAAATATTTAAGATAAGATCAGACAGGATATCCTGTTTTTAGTCCCGTGAGTGGAAAATCTGCACTGGAGAGTTTAAGAGAAGAAAGAGGAACCAGCATAATCAACTGAAATAAAACTATACAGTATAACAGCAGGCTATAATATACAAATGCTGTACACTATTTAAAATATTACATAAATATCTAGCAGCAGCAGCAGACATTAAATGAAACAGTAATATAACACCAGAAATATTGCAATTGTTATGGGATTCAGAATGAGAAATTTCAGTGCTTTGTCATTTTTACAATCAATTCGTGTATCGAAAATCCCAGAGCAATAGAACGACCTCTGGAGCAGCCACACCTGATCCTTAGTTCTCATGTCCAATGGCAGGAGAACCAGCTCCATCTGGATCCTTTCGGATGAGCTGGAGTGGCGTTTGTGATGCATAAATGATTCTCCAATCATGAGGATTCAGTATAAATGACAGAGGTGCGCGTACCTACTGAATCTGAGCCTTAAATTTGGGGTTGTTCGGAGTATTGACGCTGTTGTTTAAAGTTAATGAAGAGTGAAAGGTTTGGAAATTCATCTACAACAGTCTTTATCTCTCCAGGCTTCGCTTCACGTTCAGCTTTCGGCCATCTTCTTTCAGTTCGCATCAAACCAATGCCCCCTACAGGTGAAGATATGAATTTCTTAAGGCTGTCAGTTCAGGCGGTAATATGAGCCGAGCTTTATTCTACAGTCTGGTCTTAAAATTGTTTTTCCAAGTCATAGCTAATCTCAGTTTAACATCAATGTGAGATTGTGAGCATTTTCTCCCTCTTCTTAACTTCAGCTCCTGAGAAAGAGCTCCTCTAATCTCAGGCCGGTCCCAGTTTAAGATCTTCAGATCAGATCTCTTTTCTCTCACTGCTCTGATCTCCATTCAACTCAGACCAGCAGATCTTCAGATCCACCAGAAGATCCAGAAGAAAATTAGTCTGAAAATGTGTCTCAATGATCAGATTCAAGTCTCGACTCCCAAAGTTTTAGGGTTTAGGGGAAACAAGTCAGACTCAATCTCCAGATAAGAAGATTATTTTTTTCTGATCAGAGAAAGAAAGGAGCAGTTAAATCTTTCTCTGGGCCTCCATGTAAAACTGACCCCACAGTGCTTTAGCGTGACAGGTAAAGAGGTTCAGGTAATCAGATGTCAGGTATTAAAATGTGTCTTTCATGTGCGGTAGTAAAGATGATCTAGAATCTCTGTGTCCATTTTATGTTTTCAGGGTTGTGTGTTGTGCAGAAGTGTGAATGGTGTGTTAGACTTTGCAGTGCGGTGTTAAGACCTTTTTTCTATTTTCTTTTCTCCTACAGAAAATAAACATCATCTAAACGTTGGCTAAGCACAACACATACACCCAGACCTTATTTAAATAAAATAAACCTTAAACTTAAATTTACTGTTTATTAATGATCCTTCAGGTCAACAGGGAACAATTAAAGGGAAGAAGGTTTTAGGAAGAACACATTTTCCAAACCACTGATTTCCCATAGAACCTTTCAGTGGAGGCTTCTGTAGAGAACCTTTCCTGTAAATGAGATTCTCAGGTATAAAGAACTTGATGTAAAGACTCCTTGAATTTGGATTTATATTAAGTTAAGGTTCTCTTTTTCAAAAACAAAAATGTTTTAACGTAATGTAAAAAGCAATTCAAGCGTTCTTCCCTTAAAGTGGCCTGAAGGTTCTTTAAACTTTCTTTACACTTGAGAACGACATTTACAGAAATGGTTCTCTATAGAACCATCCGCCGAAAGGTTCTTTAGGAAATCAAAAGTGGTTATTTTTGGCACCTTTGTTTTTAAATGTACTGAAATTTAATTGTACATTTTGTTATTCTGTGTTGTTCTCGTAAATAAAACGTTACTCTGCGGAGTCATGTTGTTGCACTTTTTACATAAAACGGATCAAGAAAACATGAATTAAACCCCTCAATCTATTAAATCTATTTTGATCTTGTGCCAGTGTGTGTGTGTGTGTGTGTGTGTGTGTGTGTGTGTGTGTGTGTGTGTGCAGCCACGTCTAAAGGAATTTACAGTATGTACTGCCTCCTGGTGGACGGTTTGAAAACATTTGAACACCAGCTAGTTTATTGGAAACAGCCACCTTCTGCTTCTACTCACTGACCTCTTATAAAAAGTGGTCAAAAGTGGTTAAAAAAACCTTATCTTTAAATGTATTGAAATTTAATTGACATTTTGTTATTCTGTGTTTTGGTTCCCTTTGTTAAATCACTCAGATCAGTCAAGTTTTTAAATAAAATGAAATCAATTAAATCTATTTTGATATTTTGAACTCATGATTACAGTATTCTATTCTAACATCTACACAATGCGTTTTAGTTAAGAGTGTAAGTGTAAGTGTGTGTGTGTGTGTGTGTTTACACTGGGATTTACACTGTGGTTCAACACTTAAAATTACTTGAGTATCACTGTTAAACTTTTGAAATAATTGTAATACTACCAAGTAATATTGCTAAACCTGTCCAAGACTGAACTTCTAGTTATCACATCTTATCGCTATAAGATATTATAATACATACTACACTATACATATTTTACTCCTCACCCCATACAAGGTGGTGAGAAACCTGGGTGTTATGACTGACGGTCAGCGATCTTTCTCTGACCACATCGCCTCTGTGTCTCGGTCATGTTGCCTCGGCTTATCCAACACCAGGCCATGTCTGACTCAGTCTGCCACCCAACTCCTGGTACAGGCCTTGGTGTGGGTCATCCAGCTTTTATGATAAGACCCTTACAGACGATTCAGAATGCAGCAGCTCGGCTGGTTTTCAACCAAACATACCACCCCACGGCTGGTTGGCCTACTCTGGCTCCCCATGGCTGCTTGAATTACGTTCAGTCACAAACTCTTACCTACAGAGTGACATCTGTGTCTGGACCCAGCGACCTTAATACCATCATTCAGCCTTGTGTTCATACTCGCTTCCTCCACTCCTCCAATGTCTGACTCTGCCGTCCATAAACACAGGGTAAACCCAGTCCAGACCAGTCTCATTCCGGTTCCCAGTCCAGACCAGTCTCGCTCTGGCCCCCATCCAGACTGGTCTCGTTCTGGTTCCCTGTCCAGACCGGTCTTGTTCTGGTTCTCAGTCCAGACCGGTCTCGTTCTGGTTCTCAGTCCAGACCAGTCTCACTCTGGTTCCCTGTCCAGACCGGTCTCGTTCTGGTTCTCAGTCCAGACCGGTCTCGTTCTGGTTCTCAGTCCAGACCAGTCTCGTTCTGGTTCTCAGTCCAGACCAGTCTCACTCTAGTTCCCTGTCCAGACCGGTCTCGTTCTGGTTCTCAGTCCAGACCAGTCTCACTCTGGTTCCCTGTCCAGACCGGTTTCGTTCTGGTTCTCAGTCCAGACCAGTCTCACTCTGGTTCCCCGTCCAGACTGGTCTCGTTCTGGTTCTCAGTCCAGACCAGTCTCACTCTGGTTCCCCGTCCAGACCGGTCTCGTTCTGGTTCTCAGTCCAGACCAGTCTCGTTCTGGTTCTCAGTCCAGACCAGTCTCGTTCTGGTTCTCAGTCCAGACCAGTCTCGTTCTGGTTCCCCGTCCAGACCAGTCTCATTCTGGTTCTCAGTCCAGATCAGTCTCGTTCTGGTTCTCAGTCCAGACCAGTCTCGTTCTGGTTCCCTGTTCAGACCAGTCTCACTCTGGTTCTCAGTCCAGACCAGTCTCGTTCTGGTTCCCTGTCCAGACAGGTCTCACTCTGGTTCCCAGTCCAGACCAGTCTCGTTCTGGTTCCCATTTGTAACGTGGGTTGTATTCTGAGGTTGAGAGGAGGCAGCGGTACACAGTCAAAAACTCACAACACACTGGTACTGGGATTTCCACAGTGCTTGCCTTTTAATTAAACACACTCTTCACCAACCTTACAAAGCCCGGTTGAACGGCTACTGGCTTATCATACATGAAGCGAGCAGTGTTCATACAACCCGTGAAGTTACTGTGAGTTGGGGAGATGAGATTGCAAGTCCATGCAGTCCATCTACGCTCTCTCTCCTCTAGAGTGTGGTGCCGTGTACGTAATGACATCACCAAATGCCCTGACTCAAGCTGTCTTAAAGAGACATCACACCATTGCGATTGTTACAATATGCTGGTGATGAGGCACTAGAAGTTTGTAACATTCAATTCGAAACTGAAGATAATAACATGAAGTTGGATATCGTCGTTGTCTGGCGGAAACCTCGTAACTCCACTTTTGGTCTTTGTTGCTTTTTTCATAAATCGATACTATTAGTCAGTCTCCACGTGGGTCTGTAAAATTTAGAAATTATTAATGAAAAGTGTTGAAAATAGCTTGGGATTAAATCTCTTACCTCCATTCAGCTGTTGCCAAACCCTTGTAACACCACCCCATCCAGCAGAGCCACGCAGCAGAAGCCGTAACAGAGCAAAAAGCTATGACATTATTTAGCTTGAGTTTATGTACGATCTCATACCTGTCCACTACTTGTGATGTGTATTATTAAGTGAATTTAATATTTTATTTAATTTTAATAAAAACATATATTCATTGTTGTATTCAGTTAAGACTAGCTGCTGTTTTTACTCCTTTAATGAAGATGGCACTATTGAGCCAGTTAGTGGCTAGAAGAACACATTTGGCGATGCCATGTATTTCAAAATGATCTCCTTGAAAGTAAAGTATAGCAACAACTTTGTGTATGGGCAAACGGGGCAGCTGCCCGGGGTGGCATTTTTTCATGACACCCCACGTGTGTCAGGAACTTCTGTTCCTGCTCCTTCAGCAGCAGGGGGCGGCACAGGCAGTGGCGGTTCTATACTGAATTGCTCCCCGGGCGAGACTCCC
>JBBIGB010000156.1:1860895-1871370 GCA_037577075.1 Alestopetersius hilgendorfi | reverse complement strand
ACACACACACACACACACACACACACACACACACACACACACACACACACACACACACACACACACATCATACACACCACATCATACATACACACATACATACACACACATACCATTCACACACACACATACTCACACACATACTATACACACACCACATGCACGCACACACACATACACACACATACACACACACACACACACACACACACACACTGTATAGCTCATTTCAGTTGTTTTAACTCTTTCAGGCTTTTGGGAAAATTAATCAACTCGACCTTTTAATTCACTCGTCTTATTAATTAACGCAGTCTAAAAATACATTTGCCTCCATGTTTAACACACAAAAGACCAAAGAAAGCCAGAACTCTCATCATTTTTCAACTTATATTTTCAGTGAGTAAGAAAAGAAACTGAGGAGAAGAAAATACTTCATTTTCATTAATTCTTCTTATTATAGTGTTGTAATAGAAGCTCTGGGGGTTTGATGTGTTAAACAAGCTCTTTCCATCATTCGTCATGATCATTCGATCATTTGTCTTATAAGAAAAGATGCTGTCAAACATTTTGAAAACAATGAAGAAAATAAGTAATTAGGAATCATTTGAAGCTGAAAGTTTCACTAAACAGTGATTTGCTGACAGCAGAAACAGTGATTATGTCTGTAATTATGCAGGATCTGTGGCAGAGATGTAAAACTGTAACGATGCCAGAGTTTGTAGCAGGAAGAATATTCCAATATTCATTTCCACCTGTTCTGTAGAACTTATGCCTCGAACTCGAACAACAACCTTTGTTCCTTCCCTGAGTTGAATAAAAAATAGCAATACTATTGATATTTATTATCAATAGTACCTAATTCATTATTTATTTATTGTCATTGTAAAAAATGTTGGAAAACTAATTGCTTCACTTTTTAGAGCAAATGCATTTTAAGTGTATGTGTATTAGTTTAAAGTGTGTAGGTTTCTGTGCAGCTCATTTTGTTTGATGTTATACTGTGTGGTGTTCCGAGGTTCTGCTGCTCTCCTCTCCTCTCTGTTCGTGTTTCCTGGTGTAAACAGGGAGACGGCTCTGATGGAAAGGTGTGCTGAAGCAGATCTAAGCGGTCCTGATCGGTGAGGGGTGTGTCGGGGGGACCGGTGAGAGCGGCTCTGTGTGTGTGCTCTGCGGTTCTTCATTATTTGGGTTAAATGTTTGCTGATCTCAGATCAGCACGGTGATTAGGCGGCTGGAGACCCAGCAGGTCACCATCTGAATGTTAAACAGATCAGACCTGCCAGCCTTGGATCTCGGTTCAATACATCTGCAGCTTCGCTGATCAAAGTTAGGGGTGTTTGATCTGCACAAGTCCAGGGATTTCAACAGCTTCTGAGATCAGTCAGCACTGGACTGGTGGCATGGACAGATAGACGGATAGAAGGATAGACAGACAGATGGAACAATGGATGGATGGATTGATAGATGGACAGATAAGTGAATGGATTAATGGATGGATTGATGGGTGAAGGGACTGATGGATGAATAGACGAATGGAATGATTAAAGGATGGATGGACTGATTGATGGATTGATGGGTGGATGGATTGATGAATCAATGGAAAGACAAATGGATGGATGGATGGATGGATTGACGGTGTGAGTTCGGTTTCTGGTTAGGGGCAGCCAATCACAACATTTCCATACATCATTATCAAAAACAGTCTCTTTAACTCATTAGACATGAAGAGAGGTTGGAAAATTGTAATTTTAAATGAATTCTTAATTTCTTAATTTCTTAAATTCTTAATGTTTTTGGTACATAATCCAATATAATAGATGGACCCAAAAGGAAAAAAACAAGAGAAATGTAGGATATGAGCCATTTAAATGCTGCGTGAACCTACCGTGGTTAAATATTATGAACTATCCAGACATACCTGTGCCAGTATATGAGTAATAATCTGTTATAGAACTGTTCCTCTGTAGCAGCAAATTTCTATTCTGTATTATTATTATTATTGTTATTATTATTATTATTATTATTATTATTATTATTATTATTATTATTATTGTTATTATTATTATTATTATTGTTGTTGTTGTTGTTGTTGTTGTTCTTGTGGTTATTAGTTCTGTATTATGTTTAGTGACACTTATTACAATGCAGGACCTTCAGGTGCATCTGGAAATATCAACACAAGAGGCCAGTCTGAAAGGGTTTTATAAAAATCTGTGATTTTTGAATGATTTTATACAAAAAAGGTTATAATTATAAATGTTAGACCATTTGGATGTCTAAGTGCTGCTTTACATGCAGAAATTATAATAATCATCCGGAGCAGGGGTTCTGCCGCTCTGGAAGATGATTTTATGTTATTTTTTCCTTTTCCTTCGCTCCACCTGTGAAGTAAGGCTATAATTAATGCCACTGTATCGGCACGCATCAGGGCTCTGGGTTTTTTTTAATATGAATGTAAATGATGAGATCCAGTAAAGCAAACGTGTTCTAAAGTGAAAAATCCTTAAAGCTTGAAGTTAAAACAAGTCCTTCTCTCTAGCTTTTCTCTTCAAAAATCATCGTATGACATTACACTGAGACGCATGGTATAAAGAGAGTAACGACTTTCACAGCTGCCAAAGGTCAAGAGCTAAACTCATCTGAAGCTCTCGAGCATCTTCTGCTTTGGGTTTGAAGTCGGGAGTTTTAACATTTCCCTCTCAGGGATGAAACGGTTGACATCGAGATGCTTCCTCTTTTATGCATTCATAAAGTGCTACAAAACATCTGCATAAGCCTTTTTTGACAACTGACATTCACATACATGGACTTTTACAAGGGTTTAATCCAACAAGCTTGTGTTTTCTGGAACAAAACTAAAGAAAGTAGCCTTTAAGACATTTATGGGGGTTCTCCACTGACTGGTACCAGCTCGGTTCGGTTCAACTCTACTCTCTTTTTTGCTTTTGCATCAATAAAATCTTGTTCCTGGTACCCGGTACCATTCTTGGTACCACCTTGGCCGAGGTTCCAAGCCGTGCTGAACCAGTACTAAATGATGACATGTACATATTGGAGGTTACTGATTGGTGGTTGCTATGGTTCGTCTATGTTGTTGACTGAACATTAGCATTAGCATTAGCCTAATGTTGCTTCTTTAAGCCTTGTCTGGTAAGAAAACTGTCTCCGTTTTAATTGCAAAGAGCTACAAACCAAGGATAAGAAATAAAACCCCTCTGATTTCATCCATGCTGGTGCCGTCGTTGATGCCAGATTGTTTACCTCAGCTTAGAGCGCTCCGCTCGGGCTGCTGCTCAGAATGTTTGGTCGCTATAGCAACCACAACATACTTTTCTAATCCAGTTTTTCATGCTGATTTCAGATCTGCTTTCAGATCAGTCAGCTACCACTGTTTCGTGAAAAACGCTCAGCATATTATTATTATATGATCATTATACCAACTATCATGCAGTATATAACTAGTTTCATCACAAACACTGTACATGCAGGAAAAACTAAACACAGATCTGAAATCAGCATGAAAACACTGCAGAACCCATAGAAACTTATACATGATGATTCTGATCTGCTGATCTGTGATATTTATGGATTTATAAATGTTATTGTGAGGCTATGTCAGCTGTTCTAAAAGACTTATGTGTCTTGAGGCCTAGTGAACTTTAAGCGCTGCTTTTCATAAACCTTTATAAATGTTCATATAGATTTATGTCAGCTGTCTTAAAAGATTTATTTTGGTGTCTTTAATGTTTCACGCAGTTTCAGACATTTGTTAAGAATGAATTCAAGATATAATGTCAACAAGATAAGGTCATTTTTGACTGGAATTATTGGTGTGTGAACATAATTCTTGAGCCACTTCGACAAATCTCAAATATTTGAGTGTAATATTCAAGACTGTGTCCAGACTTTCTGGCACAGTGTCTGTTTATAGTGGTGGTCCTGGAGGGCCAGAGTCAAGATTCTTTATTTGTCACATATACAGTTATACAAGTACAACGTGCAATGAAATGTACCCTAAATCATACCCAGAATGCAAATTTCCAAAATAGATAACATAAGATTTACTTAAAGAGAGATAGGAAAAGAAAAGACAATATAATAACAAATAGACTACGAATAAAATAGGAAAAATATTCAGTGTAATAAAGATCTGTGCATTGAATGAGGTAGACGTGAAATTACTATGTTGGGCAAATGTACATCTGAAAAGAGCTGACTGGTGATTTCCTTGCTTAGACATACTGGATTCAACTCATACATTAATTATAGGGGGTTCTCCACTGACTGGTACCAGCTCGGTTCGGTTCAAACATACTGAGCAGCAGCCCGAGCGGAGCGCTCTAAGCTGAGGTAAACAACCCAGCATAATTACAATCACCAGCATGGGTGAAATCAGAGGGGTTTTATTTCTTATTCTTGGTTTGTGGCTGTTTGACACAAAACGGAGACAATTGGCTTAAAGAAGCAACATTAGGCTAACGCTAATGCTAATGTTCAGTCAACAACACTGGCGTAACCATAGCGACCACTAATCAGTAATCTCCCATATGTACATGTCATCATTTAGTATCGGTTCGGCACGCTTGGAACCTTGGCCAAGGTGTTACCAAGAATGATACCGGGTATCAGGAACCAGATTTTAGTGAGCGAGTAGAGTTGAACCAAACCAAGCTGGTAGTAGTCAGTGGAAAACCCCATATGAGGTTCGGTAGGTGTGTTAGAGCATGGAAGTCCCTGGACTGAGCTGGATTCTGACCCTCCAGGAAAGGGAGCTTGAGAGCATCAATTTAGCCAATTTTCCAGAGTGCCTTGATGCAATGTGGTGATGTGGTTCTTTCCTCTCTCTCTCTCTCTCTCTCTCTCTCTCTCTCTCTCTCTCTCTCTCTCTCAGGCCACACTGGTCGAAGGGGGAGGCAAGGATGAGAGTGAACCCCAGTGAGAGAGCCTCCGCTTGTGGGTGCCATGGATGAACTCTGGCCCTCGGAGCTGCTGTATCGGTGTCCGGGTGATGAATGGCTGTTCTACAAAGTCAATTATCCAGCGCTGCCCGATCTCTCACACACAAGTCTCTGGACTTAATATATGTCGACGTTCACAGACTGCTTGGTCATTTCGCTGGACCTACAGCCTGAATGGCTCCCTTATATTTCCTGGAAGCAGCCTGATAACTCAACCCACTGACTCATCAGACATCTTTCTCACACACACACACACACACATACACACACACACACTTCCTCTTCATTCTACACGGTCATGCACTTATAACCTCGAAACCACACACGTTTAATCTTCTACATTTCCTCCAAGGATTTCCCTCAATCTCCATGCGCTCCCCGGACGTGGGAGAATCATGGCATTTTATCCATAAATGCTGAGGCGTGGCTGGCCTGCAGTCCCGATAGTCTAGCAGGGATCAATGGAACCTCAGTGAGTAATGAGCAGATAGCCTCTTCCATTCAGCGAGCCAGAGAGGAATCACCTGCCAAAACCCGGCTTGGCTTTCCTCTCTCGCACCCGCATTTCCATTGCAAATCAGTTCAGCCCCAGCCTTTCTGCCTGTGCTCGGATTCATTTTGTACTGCGTCAAACCGGAAATTACTGCATCTTTCTAAGAAACAAAGGTTCAGTTGAAACAAAAGAAAAAGACCCTGAACGCCTCAGACTGTCGTAATCTAGGACTCTCTTTTTTTTTTCTTCCCCGAACCTGAATTACAGTGAAAAAAAATCCATTTGCCTCTGTCCTCTGCTTGGCAAGAAAGACAAATGACTCTCATAGTCATGCTCACTCTCCAGGATTAGATATATAAAAGCAGTCTCTCAATTTACCGTAACATATTTCAGCCTCCTAGAAATGGGAAACGGCTCTTACACAAAAGGAGAGAGCCCTCAGCCAAACTAAAAAAAAACCCAAAACAAAGTAGACTAAATAAAAAACACGCAAAGTAATTGAAACTGGGCTCCCTAAGGCTAGCGTAACGGAGACAACGTAACAGCGACCCAGAACTATAGGTGGTGGCTCTAGCCATGGTGTTGCCACCACCGGACAAACGGCACGTCTGTCTCACCACTATTGTCATCATGACCAGCATGGCCTTCATGGACGCCTACCTGGTGGAGCAGAATCAGGGGCCACGAAAGATTGGGGTCTGCATCATCGTCCTGGTGGGGGATGTGTGTTTCCTCATAGTCCTCCGCTACGTTGCCGTCTGGGTGGGGGCCGAGGTGAGGACAGCCCGTCGCGGCTATGCTATGATCCTTTGGTTCCTCTACATCTTTGTTCTGGAGATCAAGCTCTACTTTGTCTTCCAGAATTGCAAGGCGGACCGCAAGAGCCTGGAAACCGTGGCACGGAAGGCCTTGACTTTGCTCTTGTCCGTTTGTGTCCCAGGACTCTATCTAGTCCTGGTGGCGCTGGACAGCATGGAGTACGTTCGGACATTCAGGAAGAAAGAGGACATGAGGGGAAAGCTCTTTTGGGTGGCCCTGGACTTGCTGGACCTTCTAGACATCCAGGCGAACCTTTGGGAACCCCAGCGAACAGGCTTACCTATTTGGGCAGAAGGACTGATGTTCTTCTATTGCTACATCCTTCTGCTCATCCTTCCTTGCGTGTCGCTGAGCGAGATCAGTGTGCAAGGAGAGCATGTGTCGCCCCAGAAGATGATGCTTTACCCCATGCTCAGCTTGGTCACGATCAACGTGGTTACCATCCTCATACGTGGCGTCAACATGGTGCTCTTTCAGGATAGTCGTGTCTCCACTATCTTTGTTGGCAAAAATGTGGTGGCAATAGCCACCAAGGCGTGTACCTTCCTGGAGTACCGGAAACAGTGCCAGGAATTTCCGGCAGCACGAGAGAACGCGACTGGCATTCCCATGGAAATCCAGCAGAACTCTGTGGGACACGGGCAAGCCCTGCCAAACGCGACGAGCCTTCCACACGAACCTACACCAGTGCAAGAGATCATCGACACATGACCAAGTAACCAGTCATGGTTGATTCACCAAGACTGCACCAGTCTTCAGATTCGAAGAATGCATGAGGGACTTGGCATCAGTCATGGATTTTACCTGAATGTTTGAGTTTTGTGGGTCACAGGTTGCTTGTATTATTTTTTGAGTATTTACTTGTTCCAGTTTTGGACTAAGACATGATATATGAAGGACATAAAAATATACTACAAGACATTTACAATGGAACCTCACATGGACAGAGATTTTTACTGACTGAGGTGCTGCATTTTGCCGGCGCGAATTTCTCCAAGTGACAGCAGCTCAACGTGATTCCCCATCAAGAACTCTTGGGGGTCGTGGGATTTTTCTAATGCTGCTTTTTCTTTCACCGTCTACCTGAGCAGAACAAATTGGCGTCTCTCTAATTTAGCTCCACGAAGGTAGACAGACTTCAGGGACGTCCGGGGTGGCAGCGACGAGAGAGACAATGTAATCTGTTGCTTTATTACTAAGAGAACACAACCATCTTGAATGTCCATCTTTGTCACAATAATGTTTATGACCAAATGTTGGAGGAAAACCTCAAAATCAGCACGCGGCAGTGGCTGACCATTGCCGGAGTGCAATTACAGCAGTGTATGTGTATGTCTGTACATACAGGAGTGTGTGGGTGTGTGTGGATTTATTAACAAGAAGAGGATAAAAGAGGGATTACAGGGGCTTAATCTGAAAGTGTGAATAAAAGAGTTGGTCCGTTGAAACCATTATGATATATCTTGCTGTACATTCCCTCACAAAAAGCCTTGAAGTCAGTGAATGCACTTGCAGACTGAAGACAAAAAATAATAACTATTATTATTATTATTATTATTATTATTATTATTATTATTATTATTATTAGATGTGCCAGTGTGCTTAATTTTTACATTTTATGTTGGAGGGTGTTTAATAAAAAAGAGCACTTAATCACTGTGTTTGGATGATTGATAAACTGGGAAAGACATGCAGGTAGTGAATAATAATGGTAGGTAATTGGTCTCCATGAGGAGATCCATTAGAGGATACTTTGACAGCAACTGTCACTTCGTTTCTAATTCAAGCTGCTGTTGTCAGAGCTGGCGGATGCTGGGGGAAAAGATGTAAAGGCAGAAAGAAGAGAAGGAAAATGGCAAACTTTGCGGCAGAATAAATAACCTGTGGCCACATCATGAGCTAACCTTTCCAGGCTTTCCGAGGAACCCATTCATAAATCATCAGGAAATGAATTGTGCCTCCCTCCACAGGGTCAGCGGCGGCAGCAGCAGCAATATTTTATGCCGAGTGCTTTGGGGAAGCTGAACTATCTAGAGCTGGGGGCGACGGCACAGGCCACGTTCGAGTGAACTGGAGTAGGAATGAAACAGAGCTCCAGCCTCACTGATTGTGAAACGGCTCATTGTTGATTATCTACAAGCTGACAATTTACAACAACAACAACAAAAACACCCTCAGGACGAACCACCTCCCATACGTTACCCAGCCAGGCCATGAAAAACAAATGTCTTTAATTCTGCCTGATCTACAATGTAGCATCTAGCCTACAGGTATCCACTTGGGGATTTTCAAGTTTCCTTCTTTGGGTTCATAAAGAGGTTGAATGAATAACAGCATGCCACAATAATGGATCACGCTACATCAAGGTAATTTGCGTAAACATTTTTGTGGCCGATTTCAGTTTTTTTTAATAGTGTTGTTTACTAAAAAGGTCACCAAGCAAATTCTGAAGTAGTTGTGGCCCCTTAGCAAATCCTCGTACCTGTGACATCCTAACAGTCAGTTTCGGCTGCATTACCTAATAAAATAAGTGCAAAGCGGAGGCTTGTGTTTTGCTGTGTGTCGACTCACTCCCTTCCACAATCAGCAAGCAGCGCTGAATAGCGGTTTTGTCCACTATTTTCCAGATCTGCTTCAATACCCACAGTCCTACAAAACAGTAATTTCACTTACTGTCACCGCGGCAGAGACCAGACTGGAGCTCATCCATTTAAATGGAAATAACTTCGCTCTCAATACTCCAACGGGGCTCGCTGAGGGGATTATACCGTTTATAAATGAGGAACAGTGGATTAAATTAAAGCACCTTTGTAGACATGAGGTATCACAGCATCTGCAACATTTCACAGGCTATTAACACCTTTATAGTGGCCTAGAATGTCTTTGGTAACGTCTATATTCCTATTTTTAAAAGTATAAGAACTCACCCTCCAAAAAAATCAAGCCCCTGTCTTTTATCCGTGTCACTGGGGGGGCTTCGGCACTCCAGTGCTTAAAGTAAAGACGCAAACTGCTGACACCAGGGTGGTGAAAAGAATGGGAAGAGGGGATTTTATTTTAAATTTTCTTCTTTGCCAGCAGAGCAGAGCCTGGGTTAACATGGACCGCACCCCAGGAGTGACCCGAGCTTGAGTGCTTTGCTCACCAGCAGTGCTTACAGTGCAGAAACCTGGAGCCCTGCAGGCCTCTTGTACAAGCTCCATTTCCCTTGATATCTGTCCAGGTGAAAAGCCATCTGGTTGCTATTTCTAACTAGACCTGCCTCGCTTTTTCCACATATTCACCATCCTCGACTTTAGCATCCCGAATGTTTTGTGACTGTGAGGTCGGAGGAAAGAAAGCCTGTTGGCATGAAAAGCACTTAGAAATATTCACGTATTTTAGACACTGGCAGAGTTCAGCCGCTGCCCATTGGCTTCCATTAAACGCGAGTCAACAGGAGAAGCACCAGAGTCATTGTCCGTCAGTAATCGAGGGCAAGACTCGGGTTGAAAAATCTCCAGGGTTTTCCTTTAATCTCCGACCCCTGCCACCCACCGGCCATTAAGATTAATGCAATGGCAAACATCAAGCATCTTAAGAATGTCCCCATTTAATGTTATAGATTGCGCTACAATGGAGGAGCGCTGCATCAGAAAAGCAATTTAATCTTCAGGCAGGTCTCTGTGGGCCATAACGCTGCACCTCACATGAAGCAAAAGCACCGCCGTCTTCATATCATGTGCCGTAAATCTATACGTCGCGCCGCAAATGTGTGTCTTGGACCGTCTCCAACACTAACGCTGCAGTTTGGCTCGTGACTAATGCCGTCCGACATTAATCACCCGCATGCACTCGTGTCCCGCGTCCTCGATTACAGCCAGCACGTAAACCTCAAACTGATGGCTCAGCCAAAAGCCCCATTTACGAGACGCTACTGTTTTAAGCTACGCTAACAGACAGTGGTTCTGAAATTGAAATTATACGTCACGCTTTATGTGTCTTTTTACTTTACACTGAATAGGACGTGCAATGACGAGCTGTAATGGGATGAGAGGGACGGCAATATAAACGTATAAAGGACACATTGGAAACGTTGGTTCTCAGGGACTAACTGTAACCGCATGGCACACCTACAGATCTGCCTAGTGGAAGATATGCAGATCAGCCACAATATTAAAACCACCAACAGGTGAACGTCGGGGGGGAGGGGGGGGGGGTTTTTT
>JBBIGB010000156.1:1843250-1854271 GCA_037577075.1 Alestopetersius hilgendorfi | reverse complement strand
GTGCAGGTCTGACTCCTATTAACTGGTTGTTGGTGATACAGAGTCAAATTCTAGACTGTCCTTTAACTTTAAATGCATTTGTTACTGTTTCAGCACTTAATAGCTCCTTAAATATCTAACACTGGTCTGGAGATCCACACTATCATCATCATTATAAATATATTAGGGGGCTTTTTGGAGCTCTGATGAATAATAAAAATAGGACATTTCTGGTTAGTAAAAAAACTCAAGCAGTGAAAATACTGTAATTTTATTAGTTAGTAAAGAATATTTAGTGTGTTTTTAGTAAATAGTGAGTAACATGTATGAGAAAAGTTGGACTGATGGTGTAAGCATATCTGTTAGAGATCCAGCTCTGCTGAAACTGAAGAAACGAGTCTCTTGCTCTGTGAAACATTGGTACTGTGTCTTTGATGTTTTGTCCTCTGTAAAACGACATGGTGAAAGCGCTGTTGCCACATTTTCATGGCCGGAGGAACATTGAGATTCATAATTATGTTGATGAGGACAAATTGTGCTCCCCTTTAACATGAAAGCACCGAATTCACCACAGCTTTAATTGTTTCACATCAAAAGCTAGTCTGGGGACTCTGGGCGGGATGTGAATATTAATTATGTGCCGCTCGTTGGAATGCTCGAGATAGGCATGTCGAGGGACAATTAAAACTTGATAACCTCTTTCTGATACTGATTATTTTTTAATCAGAGGGGGCAGTAAAAAGGTGTGACTGTCTGAGAGCCTGGTTTTCATAATGGGGATTTTTATTTTAAAGAAATAGATTCACTGCGATGGACGAAACTTTAAAAAAAGCTTTCATTCAGATTTCATCCAGCACCCCAGTCTGACCAGTTCATCCAGTGGTCTATCACCAGTTTTCATCTTCATAATCCAAACAAATTCAAATAATTTGATTTACTCTGGACACACCTTGTTTTGATTAACAACAATCAAGCCAATGAATCTGGATGGAATCTATTCGATATACAGTAAATTCCCAGCTTTTCGCCTTCCGTACCAAGAGCACCCGCGTATAGTTAAAGAACACGTTGCTTTGGTTAAAAAAAAAGCCTATTTTTATAGTGTAAACCCTAAATCTGCCCCCAAATCTGCTCCCAGAACAATTTAATTTAAATTTAATTTAAAACTCAGTTTAACGCATTACCCTTAAAGAAAATGGAAAGGTAAACCCGTATTCGCCTCCTTTAATTTAAATTCCCCGCTGACTTGGAAGGTCGTGTATTGGGGTGAATGGTAAGACTACCCTCATAAAGGGTTTATTAATGATTTATTATCAGTTTAATTAAGTTGGAGACAGTTTATAGATCATTAATAAGCAGTTACAAACCAGTTATAACAGTTGTCATACACTGAATCAGGCTCACTATTTGGTTGCTTTCTCAGGCAGAATGTTAAAACTGAACTTCATCGGGTCTTTATTAACGTTAATTGGATCTTTATTAACATGTTATTACCATGTAAACACCAGATCTTACCAAACAGTGAGCCTGATGGCCGTTATAACCTGTCTATAACTGTTTTTTAATGATTTATAAACATCTCAAAGCTTATTAACAACATGATTATGAATCATTCATAAACCCTTTATTTAAAGTTAGTGGTACTTTGTTAAAAATCAGGAGGATGAAACGGAACCAGCGGGTTCTGGAAGAATTCTTGGACAGTGACACTCTGAGAGGGAATCATGTTCCTGAGCTTCACCACGTTTCACAGTTTCAAGATGTTCTGGGTGTTAGAGGCTTCAGAAGGAGCTCATCAGGCCACCAGGCTGGAGACCAGCTTGTTAACTCTGTGGCCTGAGGTGAAGCTCATTACACAAAATCAATCGTCTGAACCTGAGGCTTGCTTGGGGAAACATCGCAAATTAGAGACGGCATGTTAATGATGTTCGCTCTTCTCCTGCACACAGCAAACTTCTCCTCACGCCTTCCTGACCTGGAGCTCCCAAAACGTTCCTCCGCTTCAGTGCTGCACAGTATGTCATCATCTATCATGATATCGGGCTGTAATACTGAGATCACTGAAGACTGCAATATGCAAATGAGCCTCTAATTCAATCACAGTGTTTCTGACAGGGTGACCAATCACAGCTCCAGGTGAGTTACTGGGGTTCTGATGATACATTAATATTTAAGCATTAAAGGCCCTGATTGCCTGAGGTGTTTATTCTACATTTTCCTCATATTTCATTTTGTCTTGATGTTTAACAAGTTTGCGAACTAATGAGATTTCATTAAAATTCATTTTTACACAACCATTATCGAAAATAGAATTAAAGAGGTTGTTCATACATATGAGAAAATGTATTTTCTCATTGGCTGCCCTGAATTGCTGCTCATTCAAAAGACAGGTCTACAAGTCAGTGCATGAATGGGCGAGGCTAAACTGCGGAAACAAGGATTATGTATGTTTATATGTATCAATCACTCACTATTCATTGAGAATTCTAACGCCTTCAGAAAAATGGGTGCAGCTTTAGGCAGCTTTCTCCAGGATCAGTGGTTTTTTATTCTGATTCTGAACAGGAACATGATTTTGCAGATGGAGTATCTTCATCTAATCTAATACCTACCTTAGGCTGCCACCTGCTGGTCAAAACCCACACTTACTCATTTTCTATTTATTATTTGGTGGTTAAAAAGAGCTTAAATGTTCATACAGATCTGCCTAGTCACTCAGCGGTTTTGGACTCTAAATGTATCTCTGAGATCTTTGATGAACATCAGCATGGAAGGTCTTTTAGATCTGCTGGAGCTGGTCAGCTAGTGGAGCCCAGGTTTAAATCTAAACGGGCTGAAATGGGATCTAGTCATTATGCTGCACCCTGCTGGAACTATCTCGTCATGGAGATCAGAACTTAAAACCCCCCGCTTTCCACTGCTTTGTGCCCATTATAATCTTCACAAACTGTTTAATCTTGTGTTGTATAGCTTTTAATCTGTTTTGCTGCACTTACCTTTGTTCTTGATTTTGTTGCTAAAGCACAACCGAACAGTCAAATTCACTACAACTGAAAACAATCTACACCAGGCTTACAGTCACTATAAGTGACTGTGACCAAGTCAATTTATGCCGGAAAAAGCTTTAAAACTCGGCAGTTCCCAAGCTTAGTCTAAAATCCTCACTGTGGTTAGTAAGTAATCCCCCAAAACCATTTAGCCAGTTTTCCCTCACAACTCTTGTGAAAGGTTTGCTCTATGAAATAAATTTTAATGAAACGTTGCTTGTTTTATTTTTTTAAAGAAGCCACTTATTTTAGAGACAGACATGGACAAAATTATTGGTTCCCTTCTGTCAAAGAAAGGTCACTGAAATAACCTGAAACTGACAAAAGGAAGAATCTATGAAGATTCATTAATGAAAATCAGACTTTTGAACTGGGGGCCAACAGAATAATTTAAAAACTCAACCTAATGAAACTGGCCTGGACAAAAAAGAGTGCGCCCATAAGCGTAACTTAAGCGTTCCTGTAACAGTCGTTGAGACTCTGTCATGGCTCGGCTGGTGGCCAGTAGGGGCCACTGTTTTGGTTTAGTTTTGGGGGCAATAGGCTTTGGGAGCGACTCACGAGAGTATATAAACAGGAAGCAGGTAACCACATATCACACAGACATTGAAGTCCTATCTTCATGCCCTACGTGTCCAATCAACCCTTGGTCTCTGGTACCGCTTGCTCTTAGGAGCTTAATCTCTCTTTACCTGTGTGTGTAGAACGCGGACTTGTTTGGTGCGAGTTCTTACTCCTCTAAGGAGCGTTCTTAGATTAAATTGCGTGGCTTACCGGTTCTCTCGCTTCGTCCGAGTTTGGGCTCTTCCTCCACGCTAGTTGGGCAAAGAACCAGATTATTCCTGTCCCTCCGTGACAATGCTGATCCATGTAAAACTGAGGGGTTACTGTATATCCAAAGGACAAAGTAAGTATTCTCAAAAACAACTTTCCAGTACACCATTATTGACCATTTCCTTAAAATCTACTGAGCATTTTTAATACATTATTCATTTTCAGGTTCTCTAATGTGGAACTGAGACGTCCCACACCTTATGGAACACTGCACTTAAAGCACCATTTGAAAGCACATTCAACAAAAATCATGAAACGGGTATAAATGGCAACATTTAATTTGTGACTATCATCCCATTTCTAAGGACTTTTATGACAAATGTACAAGATTTTTCTTCGTATGTTATTGCTTTACAGTAAAATGCACTGATGTCCATGTCCATTAGAGCAAGACGATACATTCAGATATGTTATACAGATGCCATGGTTCGTAGTATCTAACTTTACATTAAATATATACACATATACCTTTTTTACCTTATTTATTATAGACAGAAATCCCACCTCAGATTGAGCTCACAGTGCATAGGGTCGCATCCGTTCAGAACGAACTACACACACTTCCGCCACTTTTCCAAACATCTGTCAGGTGTATGTGCGCTTGGTTTGAACAACATCTTTTATACAGTTACAACACGATCTGACCTCTCCAAGAGAGATTATTAACAAATATGAAGTTGATATCCAGCGGTGCAGGACGTTTGCATGTGTGAAAAGTGAAAAGAGCGAAAGTTCAGATAACAGTGATGCTGTTCTTCTCAGATGGGGTTAGGGTCACCTGTACACACCAAAAAACAAACTCAATGCTAAAAGACGTTCCTTAGCCTCGTGGAAACAAATAAATCAAGTCAAAGAGGCTCAATGCTAAGTGTCAAAATGTCTGTACAGATACAGTTTCCTTAAAACAAGAGTGAAAAAAGAATAAAGAGCCGAGAATTCTGCATTAGCAAAGTCAGTCAAGTTCAGAAAATGGCACTGGAGAAGAGTTTTCTCTCTTTCTCTCTCTCGTGAAATCAGGGTCCCATTCAAACATAAAGCTGAAGATGCAGAGATGGAGGGCAGAAGATGGTTCCGTGGTCTCCAGGCTGTCCGGGGTGTGTTCACTTTCTCACAGTAACAGTAGCAGCTTCAGGACCCCAGAGAGAAAAAATAAAGTCTGACAGTGAAACACACCAAGCCTGGAACGTCCCAAACGTTTTTCTGACACAGAGGAGCAGGAGGTGGTGAGCAAGTCCTTCTCTGACACACTGGGGACGGAAGCGTGAAGATTTAATGTCCCCCCTGGGGGAAGACAGCCTGCATAGAGTCCCCAATCGGGGCATTCTATCCCTCACTGCTGGAGGATCTTTACCAGTTAGATCAGGACATACCAGTTAGTCCAGTCTGTCTCAGTGGTTCCTCAGGTTCTGCCCTTTACAGCTCATTTCCTGGATTGTCCCAATCTCAGGCTGTCCAATTACTAATTTCAATTAGATAGACTCCACAGTTTTCAAATACAAACCTGTTTAGATTCTTAATTAGAACCAGTCTGTCAAGTAAACTCCTCAGTCAGCCAGACAGCCCAAATTTACACCTGTCCAGAGAGTTCATCTCTCAGTTGAAACCCAGAATTCAAGCCTGTCCAATTAGATTCTGGCTGGACTCTCAATTAGCCAGATCTTTGTCGTCCCGATTTATTCCAGTCCAGGTCTCTCTGTAACTCTGTAGCCTGACATTCTAGACTACCCGGTCACAAATTTCCCAC
Source organism: Alestopetersius hilgendorfi (assembly GCA_037577075.1). Classification (NCBI taxonomy): domain Eukaryota; kingdom Metazoa; phylum Chordata; class Actinopteri; order Characiformes; family Alestidae; genus Alestopetersius; species Alestopetersius hilgendorfi. The sequence continues at coordinate 1,848,667 of JBBIGB010000156.1, read as the reverse complement.
CCTTGGGACTAATAAAGGGTTTTCCTGTCTTATCTATATTATTTCAGTAAAATTTAAGTCCCATTAGATTCTCGATTAGCTAAATCTCAGTTATGAAGATGAATTCTATCCTGTCTGGTCTCCCCCCATTGTCCAGATTTATTCCAGTCAGTCCAGATAGGCTGAGTTAGCCATACATCTCACATGCCCAGGTTCTACAGGTAACTCAAACCAGGCCCATCCAACAGGACCGGAATTCATACTGGAATCACCTACTGCAGGGGTCTCAAGCTCTGGTCCTGTAGGGTCGGTGTCTGATGGTGGTTCTCCTCAAACACATTCACTAAACTGAATAGATACCTGGGAGGTGGACCAGGTGTTTCTGAGCAGGGAAATCATCAAAACCTGTTGGACCACGGCCCTCCAGGACCAGAGCTTGAGACCCTTGACCTAATGGAACATCCCCCACCACCACCAGCACCACCACCACACTGGTATTGCTAATTCCTAACCTCTCAGATTTCCTCAGACTGTGCAGGTTCATGTTTGTCCTTGGAGGAGATGCGTGAAGAGTGATGGAGGAGATGCGTGAGCAGTGACGGAGGAGATGCGTGAGCAGTGACGGAGGAGATGCATGAAGAGTGATGGAGGAGATACGTGAAGAGTGACGGAGGACATGCGTGAGCAGTGACGGAGGAGATGCGTGATCAGTGACGGAGGAGATGCGTGAGCAGTGACGGAGGAGATGCGTGAGCAGTGACGGAGGAGATGCGTGAAGAGTGATGGAGGCGATGCGTGAGCAGTGACGGAGGAGATGCGTGAAGAGTGATGGAGGAGATGCGTGAGCAGTGACGGAGGAGATGCGTGAAGAGTGACGGAGGAGATGCATGAAGAGTGATGCTCGTAGTGAAGTTGCATATAGTAACTCTCAGCCTCAGTCACTCTCATGTTTATCTACCAGCGTTCCTGCTCGCTTTTGCATGGTGCAGGAAAATAAATAAATAAGTTAATTAATAAATACAAATAAAAATAAAAATGTCCCCACTGCAGTTTTTGCTCATAGCTGCCTGGTAAGTGTTCGGGCCACGGTTTCCATGGAAACAGCGCTCTGCAAACATCTGAACTGCAGACAGGAGGCGCTGTGGAGGGCTTGTGCTCACAATGGCGATGCAGGGACGTCCTCACACACACACACACACACACACACACACACACACACTCTGCAGAAGGAAGCACTGGTGTGATGACAGGACTGCTCGCTTTGTTTTAAAGTGCATGTATCTACAAGTAAAAATGTGTGGAACCCCATAGTGTGCCCCGTAATAATCCCTGAAACAGGTCACCCCCATCAGCTGATGGACAAAGTGAAGGCCACGCCCCCTCTGGGGAGGGGCAAACACTTTCTCTACCCCTCACTCGCTGAAACAGACGTGGTTTTCTTTCGACCATCCCATCGTCGCCTCAGCAATTCTTAATTCTGGGAATTCTTCATTCATTTCCCTCTGTCCCGAGGACAAACAGCCCCAAAACGTTCATCAGAAAAGTAGCAAATTCACTGAAAGGTGTGAAGCAAAGAATGTTTCTGTCCTAAAATGAGTTTAAAGAAAAAAATTAAAAGCCAGTCCTGCAAAAAAAAAAAAAAAAAGATGCTCATTCGGCATGAGAACATGTATCGAAATATAAAAATAAAATAAAATGACAAAAGAAAAGAGACGAGACGGCTGAGAAATGATAAATATCTCAACACAAATGGTCTTTTTTCAACTCTACTCTGGGATGCGGAGGAAGTCCTTATCTTCATTCTTTTTTAATTTTTCTGAGGGAAAACAAGAGCTGCCAACGAGAAGATCCTCTCGACGAACGAGGACGTGCAGTAGGGCAGGTCGGAGGTGCGGATGAAGGTGTGAGAGTTTTAGGGCTGAATTTGAAACTGCACACGTCTTTAAACGTGACTGAAAGAAAAGGCTGCAAAGGACGTCCTTGAAGCGTCTTGCTGATAGTTGATTTCAGATAAAGGAGATGGAACTCCAGAATCTGATCCATCTGAAGGTCAGCTCTGAGGTAATGGTGGTTTTTTGACACTACAGTGGAAGAACGGTGGCCTTGTAAAATTAACAGAACAGTTCAGTAAGCTAATGTCGCTAACAGTGAATGAAAGCCAATGGTCAAACGTTAGCATTACATTAGCATGCTAACTGGTGGCCACAGGTTTTCCTCCACTGTTGGCAGGTTTTATTGCGCTAGTCCTTTAAGGGCAGGTTCAGAGAATGGTTTCTAGTGGAGCATTCTAGATCTACGTTTGGTCACTTTTAACACCTGTTCCATTGAGCTAATGTTGCTAACAGTGAATGGAAGCCGATGGTCAAACATTAGCGTTACGTTAGCATGCTAACTGGTGGCCGCGAGTTTTCATCCACTGTTGGTGGATTTTATTGCACTATTCCTTTAAGGGCAGATTCAGAGGGGGTGGTGGTATCTGGTGGTGCATCCTGGATCTAGGTATGGACATTTTTACGCCTGATGCTGATTCTAATGATCCTCCTGGCACATGGGCAGGTTGACGAAGGTGAAGACGTTGTACTCGATCATGATTGAGAAGCAGAGGAAGATGGCATACAGGATCAGCACGTACAGGCCCAGTTTGAAGTCCAGCTTCCAGTTGTTGACGTGGATTCCCAGGATCTGCACAAACAACACCGTTAGCAAACTCATGAACCAGGAGGAGCAGGCGTTCAGAGAACAGGAAGGACTGCTTCACCTCTGGAAGGCTGATGTTTGGCCTCAACCACCACGCCTCCAGCCCGAGGACGCGGGGGCGTGGTAGACGAGGCCCAAACATAAACTACCAGCATGAGGAAGAGGGGGCGCGGCCAACAAAGCTTAAACCTAAACTAATAGCCTGAGGAAGAGGGGGCGTGGCCAACGAAGCCCAAACATAAACTACCAGCAGGAGGACTAAGGATGATCAGTAATAATATTGATCAATAGCAGATTAGTAATGTTAATCAGTAATAGATCAGTAATATTGATCAGAAGTAGATCAGTAATGTTGATACAAGTAATGACATTTCACATGATAAAACTACTGCATATAATGATAATTATTTATTTCCAACATTGATGATATTGCTACAAAACAAAGAACAAAATAGAACAAGTGTAGATTTGTCAGAGGTCAGTTTTTTGTTCTGAGAGTAAAAAACAGTGTAATCAGGTTATTATTGAGCATCTTTTTAAATAAGACTACAGCTTCAGGTGAAGAGGACCAGACTTACAGTTAGAGCCACGGAGCCCAGCAGCAGCACCACGGAGTAAAGTAACCCCTGACTGTTTATCATCACCTGAGAGGAGCAAACAGGACAGTATTAACACCCAACACCGCTTCATCCACTCCGCTCAGCTCGGCTCAGCCTAATTAGAGCTTCAGAGCAGAGCCTCCCAGTCCACTAACAGGCTCATGGGTTCAGTGGCCCTGTTGCTTTAAAACTCCTGTTACTGCAGTTCTAAAACCTGAACAAACTAACCATGAGATTTTAACCTCAGTGCTCCGATGTCATGTCATCATGTCTTCATGCATTTTACTGCAGCTCTCCTCACCCTGATTTTAATTCTGGTTAAACTGAAAGGTGTTGGTTGAGCAGCTCTAAATGAAAGTGTGTGAAATAAAGCCAGTTTCCTTTCTAAGATGAGAGAATCTGTAACAGTGCAGGGGGGTATTCCAGAAAGCAAGTTATGCTACATAACCGGGTAAGTTCTGCACTATCTTACCCTTGAACTTACCCGGTTATGTAGCATAACCTGCTTTCTGGTTATGCTACATAACCGGTCTGACTCCTATTAACTGGTTGTTGGTGATACAGAGTCAAATTAAAGTTCGCACAACAACCTTCTCTCATACTGTTTATGCAGTTCTTTAAGAATGTATACGCAAGCTGCTATTTTCACTTTTTTTTTAACTGTTACACTGTTAATACTGGCTATACTGGTCATACTTTTTGCGCATTTTCCAACCTTGACTTACGAGTGTCCCAACTTACGAGTTTTTCGAGGTACGAGTGTCTCTCAGACGATTTTTTGTTTTGAGTTGAGAGCTAAAATTCGGGTTACGAGCTTTTGTGCCTGCAGTTATTTTGCAGAAGTTTATTTATCCATGTGTCCACAGAGAGTGAGGGACAGTGCTGAGAAGAAGCAGATGTGCATTGAAATTAAGAAATAAATCAGAAAATCATGACCAATGTGTGCATGGAGTCGGCTCAGCGAATCAGAATATTTTCTAAACAGCGAACATCTATCCATGAAAACATGGAGGAGCTGCTGACGGTGTGGTTGAGGAGAAGCAGCTCGCAGGAGAGCCGTAAAGGAGGTGATAAACTGGAGAAGACTCGAGCTGTTTAGGCCGATTTGCTGCAGCAGACCCAGGCACTTCGGCGAACGAGGCATCGGGACGGTCTGTTAAAGTTTAAAAAGAGGACCACCAAATGCTGAACATTATACTTAATAACACCAGTTAATTGCAGCACATTCTATTGTATTGTGTTTTTATACAATATTAATTATTTATAAGCACATATTTCTTATTTAAAACAAAAAAATGCAGTGTTTTCTGGAGGTCCGGAACGGATTAATGGCATTTCAGTTCATTTCTATAGGGAAAACTGATTTGACACACGAGTAATTTGAGTTACAAGCTCTGTCACGGAACGAATTAAACTCGTAAGTCAAGGTACCGCTGTACTTATATTTATATAGAAAGCACAGAGAGACTCTGATGATATTGTGAAACAAACAGAACAGTGATAATAAAGAAGTGAGTTTCTCAAACGTTCTCTCTTTTTTTTAAAAGTACAGAATAAGAGTGAGATTTAGCCTGTCCTGTGTCTGTTGCACTGTGTGTCCACTGTGGAACCTGAGCTCCACTTTTCATCTCTCTGTGTACTGGATATGGTTGGGATGACAATAAATTTCACTTTGGCTTTGACTTTAGGATAGTGTTGCTTTCGTCAACGAGAATTATGACTAAATATCAACGAACATTTATCACGTGGCAAAAACTAGACACAATGTTAATGCTGGTCATGTGACGACACCTATAATGAGATATATCATATAATATTGTTAACGAACGAGACTAAATGTGGTTTACAAAATAAAAATGTCTCTTCATTTCCGTCGGCTAAAACGAGACAAGACGTTATTTCCTGGTCGAAAGGGAGGACAGACAAAAAGTATTGGGACACTGGACCTTAGAGATGAACGCCATTACGTCCCAATACTTAGTGTTCATTGAGAGGCACTGTGAATTAAATCTATCTAGACTGGTAAAACCTATTGGGACACACACACACACACAAAGTCTCTCTCTCTCTCTCTCTCTCTCTCTCTCTCTCTCTCTCTCTCTCTCCCTCTCTCCCACACACACCCACACACACACAACCTTT
>JBBIGB010000156.1:1810968-1823349 GCA_037577075.1 Alestopetersius hilgendorfi | reverse complement strand
TTGGGTGACTATTTTTTCTATTGTTTTTGACATTGTTAGTTTTACAGCAAACATTTGGCTGGTCAAGTACGTCTCTGGTCAGACAGAGTACATTTTTCGCTGAAACATTGTTTTATTTGGACTCTGCCTTTGCGTGTCACCTTTTGTCAATAGTTACTAGTAAGTAAAATATTCAAAGTACCCGTTACATTTGTGCACTGCTGCCATGCCCAGTCCTAAACCCAACCAGATCTCATGCTGGCGTTATGTTCCACTTCAAAGACACACATTACCACAGGCAGCTACACACACCTCAGCTGCCACAGTTGTTTTTATGTGCATCTAGAATGGATTTCTGAGGAGACAGAAGCTATGAGATCAAAGGAATTCGAAAGAAAATAAATGGTTGGAGTTCAAAAAAACTATCAAAACATAAACTTGATAACAGTGTAGGGCAGTGGATCCAAAACAGTTCTGGAGTAGCACCTGTCCTGCACATTTCAGTGTTTTCCCTGTCCCCTACACACCTGATCTGACTAATTAGTGAATTACCCAACTGTGCTTGAGCCGAAGTGGAAGACTTAACACTACATTGTGTGGGAAGATGAACTCCAGGACTGTTAAGACCACCACTGCAGGCCAACAAAACTGTCCCATCAGATAAACTGCACTCGGAGCTTTTGCATTCAGTGAGCCATTCCCGAGAAACTAAAACATAACTGAGGAACATCTGCACTGGAGCATCAAACCTGGACTTCTGGGATGAGGAGGAAAGTGTAATGGAACAATGAGGGTCAATTTGTAATTGGGATTGTGAACACTGCAGGCGATTACAAGTATAAAAAAATAAACAAATAAGCTGCAGAATGAGCTGCTATATATATATGTAGAGAGAGAGAGAGAGATGTAATGTACATGTACTGGATTTTGAGGACTAACTGATAATTATGTGTATATATAAATAAACACAGTGTCCCATTTTTTTAACAGAAACAGAGAAATCTGTGCGTAATGATTTTTAAACACCCATCCCAAATCTTCTTAAAGCATAGAATTCAGGTTTTGTTTTCTAATAATGTGTACTATGATAGTTTTACATGCACACTATCCAGAGATTGGAGAAGAGAACTTTCCTTGTGGAATTTCTGGCCAACAAGTGAGGAACCGACCCGGAGAGTGACTTTGGCATTGGCCACCCCCCCCCCAACAAAAAAAATTGCATTGTTGTCCGGTTACCATGGAGGGAAATATTTGGGTCATGCTGCACACCCTGCTTGTGTGGCATGGACAGCGACAGCTTTGGTACTTTGGTACTTTGGCCGCCTGTTATTCCCGTTCGTTTCCTAAAACAACATCCTCACTTTGCTCTGTGCAGACAGTTAAAAGAGAGTGAGGAAAAGCTTCGAAGCAAGCCATGGCTCAGGCCCCTCCTCCCCTGCCTAAACAAGGGCAGAAAAATCCAGTGCCTTATATGGGCGGATGATATCACCAGGCAATGGGGGCAATGCCTTTTTACACAGCTTTCACCTTTCATTGTGCGTGCACTCATGACATGCCTGGAATGTGATGGCTAATTCTGCCGGGAGTGGGGGCCCTTGCCCGACCCCACGGGAACAGTCTCGCTCCGCAACACGTTGAGCGCGGACCCACCTGAAATACTTCCCAACCTGAGGGTGAGTTTGAAGTCTTTTTAGAAAATGAGGGATGTTTATCAAGGAGCCGGGCCGGACTGGGATTGTGAGATATTGTGTTTGGGAGAGATTTCTCAGCAGCAGGCATCCTTCCACCGATATGTTGCACTTTGAACTCTCCTAGAATGGAATCTGGACGTTTGAAGTGAACTCAGTGACGCACAAGCCTCCTGCAGAGCCGAGGTGGTGTAAACATTTACCAGCATCACAGATGGTTAGTTTTTAGGTACTCTTGAAAGCAATGTGCAGGTTCCTGGGATGCTTTATTTGAGTATGTTGTTCTTCCATGCTTGTTGCTCCCATTCAGTCCTACAGTCCTAGGATCATGCAAGCATGTGAGGCACAGTAATCTGCTGTCAAAGACAATTACATGAGGGCTCAGGATCAACTCTGACCCCTCCTTTGTTCTCTGATATCATGCCTTTACTCATTTTCTGCTTTTCTGCTTCTGCCCTCATCTCTTGGGGGTTTCTGTACCTGGTTCAGGACATTGCATTTACTTTTTTAAGGTAAATGTATGAGGTTTCATAGGGAAAAAAGGTTTAATCAATGTTTAACACCATGTTTTACCTGGCGTGAGTTAGTTATGCATGTGGTCGACAGCCTTGAGCCTCATGTCCACAGTTTCTACAGAGTGCTTTACAAATACAGAGGGTTATTATCCACCTTTCTGAAAGAGCATTCACTGACAGTTTGATCTGATTCTCTTCTTTCTCTTGTGTTTCCACCAGACTGAAAAGACTGCTGGAGCAGGAGAAGACATACCAAGCTCGTAAGGACAAGGAACACAGCAGACGGCTGGAGAAGGTGAGAGAGGAGCTGGTGAAGCTGAAGTCCTTTGCACTGATGCTGGTGGATGAGAGGCAGCTCCACATTGATCAGATCGACCAGCAGAGCCAAAAGATCCTGGAGCTCAACAAAAAGCTTCAGGAGCGAGAACAACAGCTCGAGGGCGTCTCCAACAAATCCAAGGAGGACAACCAGAAGATTCAGACGCTGGAGAAGGAGTTAGAGCAAAAGGCCGGCAAGTTTGTGCAGGAACACGAGGAGATGACCGCAAGGCTGTCCAGTCAGGAGGCCCAGAGCAGGCAGTTACGCATGAAGCTAGCATGTCTGTCCCGGAGAATCGAGGAACTGGAGGAGAGCAACAAGGTGCTGCAGAAATCTCAGGAGGATCTACAAGAGCTGAGGGACAAAATCAGTAGGGGAGAATGTGGGAACTCGAGTCTCATGGCTGAGTTGGAGAACTTGCGAAAGCGGGTGCTAGAGATGGAAGGGAAGGATGAGGAGATCACTAAAACAGAGGCACAGTGCAAGGAGCTGAGGAGGAAGCTTGAAGATGAGGAGAATCACAGTCGTGAACTGAAACTGGAAATTGAGAAGCTGCAGAAAAGGATGGTGGACCTGGAGAAACTCGAGGGAGCTTTTAATGTCAGCAAGTCGGAGTGCACCCTACTTCACACGAATCTGGAGCGAGAGAAGAATTTGACGAAAAACTTAGCAAGAGAGCTTGACACCGTTAAAAACCGTGTTAAGGAGCTTGAAAGCTCAGAGGCAAGGCTTGAAAAGGCAGAAGTTAGTTTAAAGGACGACCTGACGAAGCTGAAGTCATTTACTGTGATTCTAGTGGACGAGAGGAAGAACATGGCAGAGAGGATCAAACAAGAAGAGCAGAAAAGTGAAGACATGAGCAAGATGTTCAAGGCTGAGCAATGTAAGGTCATGGAAGTCACAGAAAAACTGATTGAAGAGAGCAAAAAGCTCCTGAAACTGAAGTCGGAGATGGAGACGAAAGTGTCAACTCTCACAAAAGAGAAAGATGACCTGAGGACAAGGCTTGCAAGTGAAGAGGTGAAACGAAAAGATCTCAGCACGAAAGTCAGCCTGATGCAGAAGAGAATGGATTGTTTGGAGGAGACTGAAAGAGAATCTTTGAAAAGTTATTCTGAGGAGGACAACAAGGTTAAGGAGTTAACGGAAGAGATTGAGAGGCTGAAGAACCGTCTGAAGCAGCTTGAAGTTGTCGAGGGGGATTTAATGAAGACTGAGGATGAGTATGACATGCTTGAAAAGAAGTTCAGAACAGAGCAGGACAAGGCTAATGCCCTCTTCCAGCTCCTGGAGGAAATGAAGATGCAGATTGCCAGAAACAAGGCGATAGAAAAGGGGGAGGCTGTGAGCCAAGAGGCTGAGCTAAGACAGAGGTGCAAGATGGAGGAAGCCAGGACCAGAGATTTGCAGGCAGATGTCTTGGCACTCAAGGAGAAGATTCATGAACTGATGAACAAGGAGGATCAGTTATCTCAGCTCCAGGTCGATTACACAGTTCTGCAGCAGAGGTTAATTGAAGAAGATGACAAGAAGAAAACCATGAGCCAACAGATAATAAATCTCTCCAAGGAGTTAGAGGTCACTAAACGCTACAGCCGAGCTCTTCGCCCCAGTATGAATGGAAGGCGAATTGTGGATGTTCCCATTACCTCAACAGCTGTGCAGACGGATGAGGATTGTGGCGAAATTGCTGAAGACGAAACTCCGGCAGTATTCATTAGGAAGTCAGTTCTGGAGGAAAACCATGTCATGAGCAATTTAAGGCAGAAAGGCCTCAAGAAACCAGTAGTGCTGGACCGTTACCCACCTGCATCTGCAGAACTGAGTATGCGGAGGTCATGGATTCCCTGGATGAAGAAGAAAGATGGGACTGCAGATGAGGGCTCAGACAAGGTAACCCCTAGGATTAATGGTGTTGCATCACCTGAGCTGACCATGTCCCAGAAGCCAGGGCAGCCTCTGCATATCAGAGTGACTCCAGATCATCAAAACAGCACTGCAACACTGGAGATCACCAGTCCCCGGGCGGAGGACTTCTTCTCAAGCACCACCATCATCCCCACTTTAGGGCTACAGAAGCCTCGGATCACTATCGTTCCTAAGCCCACAACCGTTTCCACAAAGAGCGCACATGATGGACCAGAGAGAACCAAGTCGCCGGTGACCATCACCGCCATTTCCAGAGCCAAGTCCCCAGAGGGAGGTAATGGCTCTTACTCTGACCGTCCAACCTCCCCAGTCTCGGTCATCACGGTCAGCACGACCCCGGTGGTCCAGGCTGCTTTATCCCCAGAGCCTCAGGAGATGACTGTGGGCAGAGCTGTGTTTAAAGTGACCCCCGAGAAGCAGGCGGTGCCACCACCGATCCGCAAGTACAACTCCAACATCATCACGACAGAGGACAACAAAATCCACATTCACTTGGGCTCCCAGTTCAAGAAGACTCAGGATGCCGGCAGCGGTCCACACTCCCTCACGGTGAGGCCTCTCAGTGTGACTGCCGAGAGCAAGGAGACGTCTACTGGGACCGTCCTGCGCTCTCCTCGACAAACCTCTACTTCTACAGGGAAAACTGCCTCAGGCAAAATGACAAGCAGCATCACTATTACGCCCATCACTTCTGCCCCGTCCAGACCGACCCAGTCCGTGGTGAGCAACAATAACTTGGTCATTGAAAGCCTTGTTTGCTTTGAGTTGTTTAGCAATTAATGGAACCGTGTGAATTTGTGAACCTAAACAACATAATTCTCTACATTACAGTTGCTTCTGAAATGTTTCAAAATGATATCAGGGGGTGTCTGCTCCCTAGATAGCTCTCTGTCCAGGTAGAGATTGGTCAAATTCATTTCCTAACACATGACCATTAACTAACACTGGAATGAGCTTTTATGCCAAGTCCACCTCTAAGAGGTCATCTCAGATTCTTGAGTCAGTCTTACCTGGCACCAACTGACCAAAACCTTCCCTCCTGTTTAACTGGTCATGAATGACCTGCCCGGCACTGAGCAATAGCAACAGCTCCTGACAAGAAGTGAGTTAACTAGGGGTGTAACGATTCATCATCAAGTATCATGATATCATAATGCAAAAATGTGACCTTGTGAAGAATATGCAGTCTATTCATTGTGAGGTTTGATGTATCAGCATTGTTTATAGTGTTCAACCACGATCAATCAACAACCCATTCCAGCACCTGCCCCCACACCTTCCAGCTGTAGTTCAATTAATCAATTGTGCCAAAACTGTTGTTTATCAAACCAAATTGTGAGTTGACTGTATCGTTACACCCCTAGTGCTAACATGCATATCCTGGCACAATGAGACCCTCCACTAAAACCAACACGATATCTAACTGAGAGGCGTCCCTTTGAGTGAAGAGGGGTAAGTCGGGGTGGGTGTTGTATATGCAGTCCAGGCACCCCTGATTTATGTTTTGTTGGTTCACATCCTCTATAGCAAACACACATTTACACATTTTAAGGTGTTTATTTGTTATTTTACCAGCAGCAAATGAATAGAAATTGACATTAAGTTTGTTCCATGTGGAGGATGTGTTAGCAAAACCAGGGGTGTTCAAGGATATCTCTTAAGGGATGCATGATTAGTCACAACCATTAAATCCGGCACTCGAATCAAATTTATATGCAAGAGTTTGTTTTAGAACTTTCAGATTAAGTCAACTGAAAAAAAAATGTTATCTTGGCGAGTGAAATCATCTCATTTTTTACTTGTTTTAACCCATTTTATCTGGAGAAAGTAATGTATTCTATCCTACATCTTGCTATTTTTGCTGGTTTAGGCATTACATCTGGATCAAAGCAATATTATCTGCACAATGTTTTGAAACAAGCACAGTTTCAAGATGAAATGACACCAAATATTTAGAAATTATGTCACTTACAGTATATTGACAGTATTGACAGTATTTAAGTTGATTTATGATGCTTACACTTGCTAAGTGATCATGTTGCACATCTCCTGCTTTCTTAAACCATCAGACTATGGCAAATCTAACACCATCAGCACTACAGTGGATGACTGTCCCTTTCCAGAAACCATGGCAGTATATGGTCCACCAATTAGAGTATCAAAATAAAGGGCTTGTCATCTTTCATAATGTTCTTTCATAAAGAAATCTCAGAGCCAGTTTTGTCTAAGCTGTACATCATTGCTGTCAGGCCAAAACCTTGTTTCTCCATTTTTAAAAGTAGTTTCTTTGTTACTTGACATCCGAAAATGCCAGAATCATCTAATAATCATTTATTAGAAATTAATAGACTCTGCCTTTTGACCAAGTTTTTTGATATGACTACGCTTATAAAAGATAAATTGATTATTTATATTCAGGTTGTTATCAGGTAAACAAGTAATACACACTTAAAATGCCCAGTTTGGAGATATAAGGTTCAGTCCTGACAGTAACGATGAGCAGTTTCCTCCTGTTTAACTCTTTCTTTCTCTTCTTTTGCCCCTGATTTCCCACCACCAGTCCGGGACGGATGTGCAGTCACCTCGGGCCGCCGCCACGCGGATCCCTGTGTCAAAAGGTATGAAAACAGGCAAAGCAGTTTTGGGCCTGACAGCGGTTTCCAGGATAGAGTCTCGCTCAGAGAGCCAGTCTATGAAAATCGAACTGAGGAAATCTGCAGTTTTCGGCTCTGTATCCACCAGCGCTGGAAAGTGTTGACACCCCAGCACTCTCCAGCAGCCACTAAACCGCCTCTCAACTAACCCGAGCGCTACTGACCATCATGCAGGGCCAAAGGAGCCTCACGCCATCGCTGTTTCTGATCAATAAAACTGTGATTGTATTTATGTAAATACGAGGCTTCAGAAGAAACCCTTCAATGTAAATAGACGTGGCAGAACGAACCTCCTCTGCACGACTGGGTTCTAGAGCACGGTGTTACTAACCCTATCGCTGGGTTTCCCTTCCTAAACTCTCCTCATTTATCATTTCACCCACCCGCTGTTCGCTTGTGGAGGTTTCCGGGGAAAAATACGAATATTTAATATTATCTGTTATATTTGATTCTCTCACATCAAGAGGAAATAAATTGATTTTTTTAAAACCCTGAGTTTTGCTACATTGCCTTTGTTCTTTGTAGTATGCCATTATTAATGTAGTACCATTATTTTCATGTTTGTTAGGAAACCTCCATGAAATGTAATCCATTATGAAAAACAAAGCATGCTGACTGCTTAAACAATGTAACTGTGCTGTGAAACGCTTCACTAGACTCGGCAATCATCATTAATGACCCAAAAGATGAGAAACAAGTGATCCATTTAAAGGACTGGTTTGGCAGAATTCTTACATTTTTCACATTTTTAGAAATTTCTTGAATTTTTGCGATTTTTCACTCACAGCATATGTCTTAGCAGAGACCGGAATATATACATTTTTGCTTTTTTAGTTCATGAGGCCAACAAACACTGTAAGTCAATAGTCACCGAGGCACCCACCGAGGTAAATACGCCCCAAATCTCTTCCCAACCCTCTCAAACCACATCCAGACTTGTGGATGTGGTTTAGGACACAGTATGACTTACTGCGAGCTGTAATAGGAACAAAACCTCTTGATGTAGCTGAACATTGCAGACAACAGGGCCTGTTTTTCCAAACCACCTCGTCAGCAGGTGTGTTGACCTGTTATGAGAGTTTGTGATCAGGTTGGATGATATTTGAGTAGATCAAGAGTTTTGGTGGATGTATTTACATAAAAGATATTGGGTGACTATTGACTTCTAGTGTTCAGCCTCGTAGCTCCAGCTCTAAACTACAGAAGCGAATGGACCTCAGACATGTCTTGGCTGGTCAACTCCATCTGTGCCGAGTGGAAAATTGTATGAATTTGATTTTCCGCCAAACAGCTCCTTTAATGATGAGCACATTGTAATTATAAATCTGAATTCACTCTTGCATTTCTCTGACTCGTCACCTGACCGAGTGGATCGTTTCTTGGAGTTTTGGTCAAAGGGTGTCTGTGAGAAGTCTCCAAGAGAAGAAGGCCACGTTGTCAGACCATGACGTTATAAACAAACATCTGTTGTGATGCAGTTTTTCATTTCATCACGTCTGAAATCTCCTGGATGTCACACCCTGCAGCCAAAAACCTAATTTGAAAATGATGTCCCTCTTCCAGAGAGTGTCTGGAATAAAATACGGCCCGGTGTTGACACGAGGCCTGCTGAGTTACATAAATCTGAACCATCCTGTGTTCCTCTTGCACTTACAGGTGACTTATTATAGCTCTTTTTAAACAAGTTATAAAAGGTTTATGGGCTACAAAACATGTTCATGAAGTTCTTTACACAGAATCACTCTCACATAAAGAGATTCACCAGCTTTATTCTCCACAGTTTCAGGAAACACAAAAGGATTCAAAAAAATAGTTTTGCATAATATGTCCCCTTTAATTAATGGAACCTGGGAGACAAAGAATATCAGTGAGTCCCGAGCAGCCGACCCGGGTCTCTCCACACCCGGGGACGCACTTCTGGCACCGGATCTCCACCAAATAATTACACAGGTCAACAGTTCAGAATCATCAGAGATTTTTTGAAGAAACAGTGAGAGCTGACTGACACTGATCATTATATCTATGCCACAGTGTGGCCTGTCTGACTTCACACTGAAAATATTGAAACAGTTCTTGATTGGTGCTGCGCTTTAATAAAAACCGCATGCAAGTCTATTGCAAATCTAAGATTACTCATCATTCAAAAAGTTGATGTGACTGAAAAAAACTGAAAGCAGGTCTGAGATCAGCATGAAAAACTGGTTTAGAAACACAATTTAGAAATGGTTTCTGATGATTACAAAAACGAATTATTTTTTGTTTAATTGAACTCACTTCATCTGGACGGCAACCAAACCTCTTGTGTTAGCAACGATATTCAAAAGGGTCATTCTATAGTTTTCCTGCATAAATAAAGGTGAGATGAGACATAAAAAAAGAGACAGAGTTTGAAGCTTTTCTAGTGATGGTGAATGGAACCAGACGTCTGCCTTTAAAAACTCCCTCAGAAAATGGTTTTTATTGTTTTACTGGTGTTTTGGGACGTTTTTGCTTTAAAACATGCCTTTAAAAATCAGAATCGGCTTTATCTCAGAGAAAATAATTAATGTCAGGAGTGATCAGACGCACAGAGACAAGAGACATGTTCATACAAAGATTGCTGGTGTAAAATAAACAGTGTTAAATTACCTTCAGGTTTTAAATGTAAACTGAAATAAAATCAACTTTATTTTCTCAGTTAACTTTTGGGAATCAAACCTAAACACATGGGAGGAGGAAAGAAAATGTCAAAAGTTTGAAGACACCTTTGATTTTTTTCTGTGACTTTTCAATTTTCTTTCCCTCCTGATTTCCATTTCTAATATTTGTAGGGTTTTAAACATTGGAACAAGCCACAATCCATTTTTTGTGACCTGTTAATCCATCCCAGTTAAACAGGCTGTTTTAATTACTGTGGCATTAAAACTGGTATATGTTAATTAGCTGTTTTTGAGTTTCAGTTCAAAGACTGCATGGGCCTACAATATTTTCTGTATACTGACTTTATTTAATGTTTCTATACTGCACCAAACTCTCATTTGTAAAAGCAAGCTTTATCATTAAATGGACCCAGAGCTCCCAGGTTGCAGTACCCCTGGTGGCCACCTGGGGGAGGTTTTTTCCCCTTGGTTATGCACACCTGTATTCCAGGTGTTCCCTCTTGTTTGTTCTCTTTGAAGGTCGAGGCAAAGGTTTGCCAGCTGCCCTATCAGACAAAACACACACACAGGAGGACACTAATAACACAGAAGCAGGGTTGCGTTCCAAATTGCTCCCTGCTGCCTAAATAGTGCACTTAAAAAACAGACTCCTGCAAAGTGTAGAACACGTCCAATACAGAGACACTGCAGACTCAGACATGTGTGCAGAACTCCAAAATGCACACATTGGGACTATACAGGTATAGAAACTGAACTTTTATATCTTACACATCCATACAGTCCATACATGGAATATATATATAAAAAACAGCCCTTTTTCAAAGCACCTTTTTTGTGACATCACAGAGCCAATGCATTTAAATATATCTCTTTATCTCCTCCTACAATAGTTTAGCCCCGCCCATTCATACACCGATTCTACAACACCTTTAACAGATAAGATTTAGTCTTTTGTTGGATTTCATGAAGAGCTCAATTCATCAGTACACCCAATAACTCACCTGGAGCTGTGATTGGTCACCCTGTCAGAAACACCGTAATTGGTTAGAGGCTCATTTACATATTGCAGTCTTCAGTGATGTCAGTACTGTAGAGATCGATATCGCAATAACGATATTGGTAGACAATTTATTGTGCTGCCCTGATTACTATTTAGCATGCCTTGTTATTGTGAACTGACAGAAAAACGTATTTTTAAAACCTTGGTGTCCCCAAACTTTGGCCAGAAAATGTGAGTTTTTAACAACCAAGGAAAACTCTGCAGTGGATTCAGCACCAGGTTTCTTAAAGGGTTCATCAGAAGACGAGCAGGAACAAGGAAGACTGAGGTTCATTAAAATCAGCTGCTCTCATTTCACCATCAGCCCTAAACCTCATAATTTCCTTTCTGTTCCCATCCATTAACTACAACTGGCTGCTTGATCATCAGAACGCTGGAAAAGGCTGGTTTGCTTTATATGAAAGACTAAAATCTTTACACTTTAATTCTATTAATGGAAGCTCTACATGCTGCAAGCTTTCACTGGCATTAGTGTTTTTTGGCTCTGCATGATAGTTCAACAGTGATCAGGCCTTTCAGAAACAAAACAGTCACAGAGTTCCAGTCGCACTGACTGAGCATGTGTGGATAAAACTGATTTGATCACTGAGAAATTATGTTTAGGTATAAAATCTTAATGAATATTAGTGTCAACACCAGAGGTGGGGAATAAGTAGCTCCGTATACTCTGTTATTCTCTGACCTGTATCTCCTAACCCCCCCATCACTTAGGAGAAATAAGAGAAAGACAGAAGAAGACAGAAGTTCTCCTGCTGTTCTCCTCGGTTCTCAGTTTCTTCTCTCTAACACATTATGGATCAAAACTGTCTGACTTTGGGAGTCGAGACTCGAGACTCGAAATTTGAGACAAATTTCAGACTCATTTATAAGAAACCGAGTTTTCTTCTGGATCTTCTGGTGGATCTGAAGATCTGATGATCTGAGCTGAATGAAGATCAGAGCAGTGAGAGAAAAGAGATTTGATCAGAAGATCTTAAACTGGGATCGGGCTGAGATTAGAGAAGCTCTTTCTCAGGAGCAGATCCACCAGAAGAAGTTGAATTTAAGTAAATTTAGAAAATGCTCAGAATCTCAGAGTGATGTTAAACTGAGCTCAGGTCTGTTTAGGAGGACCAGGATGGAGAAGATCTGATTCTGATGTTCTGGTCCTCTGGGTGTTCATGTAGTTTCTGTCTGAGATGGTGTAATTGAATGCAGTGTGTGAAGTGAACACAGAGCTGCATGACATCATTCTCATCAGTGTTTTGTTTGCCATCGTTCCCAGCAGCAGAGTTTGATGACGCGACCAGGCGGCCTCGGTGGGACTACCCCCAGCCCCCCCCCCTTTCGATTTATGTAACACATGCGAGGCCCCAGTTGGTTCTGGGAACACAGAGCCTGTGTGTGTGAACAGCCAGAGTGTGCCAGTACATTATGGCCACAGCATAATATTATACAACATGGGGAGACTGGTGGCCTAGTGGTTAGAAAGTCATGGGTTCGAATCCCAAGACTGCTTGAGAGAGGTACCATCCCCACACACTTACAGTCATTAGTTACAGAGACGGTCTTACAGTCATTAGTTACAGAGACAGTCTTACAGTCATTAGTTACAGAGA
>JBBIGB010000156.1:1764644-1777433 GCA_037577075.1 Alestopetersius hilgendorfi | reverse complement strand
TGTAACTAATGACTGTAAGACTGTCTCTGTAACTAATGACTGTAAGACTGTCTCTGTAACTAATGACTGTAAGTCTGCCAAATGCTGCTTTACCTTTACTTTACAGTGCAATATATATGGTACATTAGGGCTGCACGATATTAGGAAAACATGCAGTATGCGATAATCTTGTTGACTGTTGCGATGGCGATATTTTAGCCTTTAAAGTGTTCAGGTTTTTCTGCTTTGGATTTGCTGGACTCCAGACACTGACTAGTCTATGCAGAAAAAAATGAAATGCAATTAATGCCTCCCATAAAACATTTGAACCATTGAACATTGTTGAAAAAAAAAATATTTTTTAACAATTTTAAATCTTAGATAAATGTAAAAGTTCTTAGCCAGAAAAAAACCAAAAGGAACAACCTATAACCTATAGCAAAGATGATGAAGAAACTAGCCAGTGATATTTTGCCCACTTTTCTGTGGCCATTTATTTTCACAATATGTATATTGGCCATATTGATATTGCGATGACAGTATATTTGCGATATATTGTGCAGCCCTAATATACATTATGTTCTATATATGAATGTGATAAATGCAAGAGTTAGTGAGAAAGGATAGAAGATGCACACCAGCTGTGTTCTTTCCTTTTTTCTTTCTTTCATTCTTTTTGTTCCTCCCTTTCAATTAGCTTCCTTCACAGAATGTGTTACCTAATGGGCTCCAGGCTTTAGCCCCTCTCAGTACAGGCTTTAGGACAATAGCCCCTTTTCCCGACCAGCCTTGACTCTCAACTCCCACGTCTCCTAATATTCCTCCATGTTTTGTTGTTGTGGAGCTGCTTTTCAGGGCTGTTCTTCTGATAAGTGTCTTTGTGCTGGTTCTGGTTTGAGGAGCTTTGCGTGATACTGAGTCTAATAAGGATTTGGAGGCTTATCCGACACACTCTCTCTCTCTCTCTCTCTCTCTCTGCAGCCTCCAGCCAGACTGTAGCATTTTATAACAAGGACACACGGGGAGAGATCCAGAAGGCCACATTTGACAATCATCAAGTGAAGAATATCTTCCATGGAAGCTTCCACAAGGTAAACACTGCTGTGTGTTTTCGCTCTATAGGCATTTAGGGCCCTGTAATTGGGTGCATAAAGTAATGCCTTGGCGAGTCGGGGTGTGGCACATCAATCAAAAGTGTTTTCCAGTTGTGCCGATCCGCAATCAGTGACCTGCGGGCGCGCAGCATTTTGGAATAGCACACATTCCAGATGGTCTGATTACAGGTGATCCAGAGCCGCGTCTGTTCCTCAGCAGATGGCGTTTACAGTGCAAAGCTGTGTTTTTGATACTTTGTTCGGAGGGTCTGTCGTAAAGGGGTTTTGGGATGAGCCGTCTCCAAGGTCAAAGCAGTGCCAGGCGATGGCAAAAATGTTCAGCATCACAGTATTTTCATAGTACAGTTACGTTCCAAGAGTACCTGCAAAAAAATGCCTAAAAATGCCTATTTTTATAGTGTAAACCCTAATTCTGCCCCCAAATCTGCTCCCAGAACATTTTAATTTCATTTTAAACACAGTTTAATGCATTACCCTTAAGGAAAATGTAAAGGTAAACCCGTATTCACCTCTTTTAATTTAAATTCCCCGCCGAGATCTGCAACTCGGAAGGTCGTGGGTAAAAAGTATTGGGACACCGTGGTCAGGTGAATGGTTTTCGGGGAATATACCCCTGATTTACTCGGGCTAAACATACAAATGAGTTTGAAGTGTCTGAGTGTTTGCACCAAGGAGAAATCATGCTTGGACCGCGGGGACTCAACCCTGCTGTGGAATTCGAAAAAAGTGCTTCCAGGTCCCCTTGTGTGAAAACATCCAGAAAAAATATATTTATTGCCACAAAAAAGCGAAAAAAGGTGGGGATTTCCGCATAAAACTCAGTTATCAAATAAAAAACTGGGAGGTTACTGTACATCATTTGTTTGTCTTTGTATTCCAGTAATTGCAGTTAAATAAGACTATTAATAAGTGCTAAGTTATAGTACTTCATGCTAAAAGCCTTTCTCACAAACCTGACGTGTTTTTATTGTGTTCTGTGTCTCTTAAATTACACCAAAGGATGTTTACACTGATTGTTAATGAGACCAAAATTGCAGTTTTATATGTGTTTTTATATATACTATTTCATAACAATGGAAAGGTGAGAAGAGAACAAATGAAGACATTGAGGTTTCCTTCATGGAATCACAAACTGGTCCCAACCACTCTACACCAGACCAAAATTGCATTTATATGTATTTTACGCATGTTGTGTCAAAGCAATAGGAGGGTAAATAGTGGACAAACAAAAATATAACATATTCTCAAACTGGTCCCCACTTCTCTAAATTGGTTGAGTATTTACAATTATAATGGAGATTAATCTGCATGTGTGGACTCCTGAAAGCCTAAGTAATGGGATATCCTGCATCGCTAGATACCACAAAGGAAAAAATCTGATTTTCTGTTTTCGAAAGTTTAAATACAAACATGAATAACATTTTTTCCTCCAAAGATCTAGAAAGCCCTGAGTTTTCCTTTCTAGACTCACTGTAACAGATGATTTACTGCCCAGCACTAGCTTGAAGTCAATGTAGTCATTTGTTATTTTGGGGTTGGTAATAGTTACACATGGCGCTGCTTCCTTTCAATTCATTTCTGAAATGCTGGCCTGCTTTGCTTTGCTCAAACAAGAACTTCAAGCCTGAGGGATGTTTGACCAGTTCATAACTCCTGTGCCTAAATGAGTTTGAAGTATAACAATATAAAGATCGCTTTTTTAAAGATAAGTCACTGACTTCTAGAGGTTTGTTGAATTGGCCTGCAGCCCTTTTGGAAAACCATCAGGAACTGTCCACACTTTCAGCGACTCTTGGCTGCTGATAGTTTATGTTTTCAGATTTAAGGAAATGTGTGAGATTCTTACACAGGGCAAACAAATCATAGCTATTTATCAGTAAAACTAATCTGAATCATTCACTTAAAGGGCAATGGGGTGATAAAAACTGCCTGTTTTCAGACAGTGAATGCTTCCCTGGTCGATTTATACAATTCAGTATTTTCATTTTCAAGTTGGTTTATATGTTCAGTGACTGGAGTGCCTATCTCAGTCTGATCTCAGTTATCCAGTTTTCTGTCTAATTAACGCTATGTGTCCTTTTCAAATGTGAAAAACATGATGCTTTAGAAAAGAACAGTTTTTTAATATCTGCCAAAGAAGTTTAACGCATTTCAATCATTAAAAAAATGTCACAGAATTGCCTTAAAAGAAGTCATTTATACTTTTCATTTTCATTTTTGATCTTTTATCTTTCATGATGTATGACATTGAATGAAAGAGTGAAGCTTAGATTAAAGTCTGGCACATGGTGGAAAGAGCCTTAAACTAATCCACTAATATTAAAGGAATAGTTTTAATTTTATAATTTTGGTTAATTCGAGTTAGTTAATTCAGTAACTTGTTTTTCTCGTATTTAAACTCATGTTAATATCTAAAGTAAAATGCTTAAAATCATTATAAACTAAATCTGCATGCAAACGCCATTACATATAACAACCAGCTTACAAATAGCTAACAGGCTAATAGACTCCTGCAGTAATGTACGAAGCTCGAATCTTAAGGAATCAGTACAAAATCTTTCAGTAAAGTGTCCTGGCATGGAGCTGCGTCTTACCATATGATGGAATCCCACTTGTGAGGCTTCACTTGTGTTCTCCGTCAGTGGCGTATCTAACCTCTAGAAGCTTAGAGAGACTTTTTTTCCTCTCAAATTTGTCAGTCTGCAGAGTGTTAAACCCTCTGCAGGAAATGAATAGCACACTTAGCGTGATGCCAAGGTAAAATTACAAATGGTAATAGAGGCATTAACAAAAATGCATTAAGCTAATGGCAGTAATGGGATTAATATAAACTGTTTATAAAGTGAAGTTCTCAGCACAAAACTGGCACATGTGTTTGATTATCCTGCAATAGGTGGTGCTAGATTGTGGAAAGGGGTGATGATAGTCAAAAACCACCTGAAGCCCAAAAACATAACCGTATAAAAATGACCAAAACTCTTTCTCACTCTCTAAAACATAACATTATATAGCCTTTAAAGTAAAGTGTGTTCAGTGTGAAATTCTTTCTCTGCTTTTAACCCATTCACCAAGTGAAGCTGTAGACATCCACCAATGGGGGCACCCAGGGGGGCAGTGTGTGGATAGTACCTTGCTCAAGGGTACCTCAGTGGTACCAGTTGCAGTCCTGGGATTTAAACCCACAACCTTCTGATTGAAGGGGCACTAGGTAACCAATAAACCGAATAATGGAATTCAACATACACCGTTGAGCAGAGTGATGATTGGTGAGATTTGATTTCACAGCTATATGTGAAGTAGAAGGTAACTTGTGATGTCGCATCATCGGTTAGTGTTTGACATCTTGGGTAATGTCACATAAGTGTAATTCTGTAAACGCTGTTAGGGGGCAGTGTAGAGTTATTCAATGCATGTTGAGAGACTGGGAGACTGTCCCCTGTAGGTAAGAAATGGAAATCGCTTTGGATAAATGTAAACGTTGCGCTCAAGCAAAATGTCCTCATTTAGAATAGTCAGCAAGGCTTGTGATGGTGAGAACTAGTGAGGTCACACTTTCACAAGGATCTATAATCGTGTCTAGGGAGGCTGTTAAAAGCAGGGTGAAGTTGTTTGCTGGCGTCAGGGACGGAAAGTGTTGCTGCATTCGCTATTAAACAATTACATCGGAAATCCAGAGAAATTCTGGGCAAAGAAGGGGGAGGTTTTTGCTCTCACTCTCTTTCTCTTTTACTTTGTCCCTCTCTACCCCCTACCTCCTTGTCTGTCTCTGTCTGGACTGCATCCTGGCTGTCTATGTAGTAGCAGATTGTAGGCAAGGAGGATTCTGGAACGAACGCTTGGTCTGCAGTGGCTTCATTTGTTGTGGTTTTACCTCCCTGTTGTGCGTGAACTGCATTCACCTGCCAGCAACCACTTTGTTACCCTCCCTGGCTTCCTAAAATCCAACTACGAGCCTGAGCGAACACGTCTGCAAGAAAATCAAATTTGCACAGTCATTCCAAACATACTCCATCACCTAAGACACTTCACTTCTGACAGTTGCTGCTTTACTTTGGAGCTACAAGGCTTAACATTCCTCCCTTTGTTGCATAACAGTGTCTGTGTTACATGATTTCCAGTAGCCTGCAGAGTGTATTGTTATCTGAAACATTAATAATCATTTTTTTAATTGAATTGCAATTTGAAAGAATTCAGTTTATCAAATTGCAAGATATGTACATAATGTATAATTGCCGCAATTGCACATATAATTTGGAATGCCTAAAATAGTCACAGCCATTAAATTTAATATTAAAGTTGGAAATTGTAGAAGATTCATCTGTAGATAGGTTTGACCAAGCAAAAGCAGGCAAGCCTTCATTTAGCATCGTAGATAACTGGAGGTCTATTTCTCTGTTTTCTCCAGGAGAATATAATTATTAAGATTATACTGTTATCCAAAAAAAAAATTTATAAAGTGTAAATTAAAAAATACTGGTAACAGTGTGTCATATACAGTAGTGCATATATCTTTAGCCAACCTCTATGTCTTTATATTTTCCTTTGACTCACCTTCAATCACCTTGTTTATAAAAACTACTAGTTTCTGCCTGTCAAACTGTTTTCTATTTGGAGTACAGTAATCCCTCGCTTTTCCAAGAGCACCAGCGTATAGTGAAAAACTGTGTTGTGTTTTGGTAAAAAAAATGCTTAACAATGCCATTTATTAGAGTGTAAACCCTAAATCTGCCCCCAAATCTGGTCCCAGATCTGCTCCCAGAACAATTAAATTGTACTGTTGTGCACCCGTGCCAAGTGGCTGGATGGGTAACCTTAAGCAAAGCAATTGAATAGAAATTCAGAAGCCACACTTGTCTTGACTGATTGACTACAGGTACAATCAGTAAAAAAGTACATTTCACAAAATATTTGCTCTTATAAATGTCAGGGAGGAGCATGAGTGATGGCTCCTGCTAAAAAAAAACAAGTAACTAGTGCATTCTTTTCACTCTCGATTTTTCTCCAAAGCGGTGGGAACACTTTTGAGACGAGGCCTGGCACGCTCGTGTATTTCACTCTTGCTTATGAAGTCTTTCTCTGTGCTAGTCAATCGTTAAAATGCTGCCAATCCGTGCTGGATAAACAAACATGATTTAGATGGTTTTGCTTTGGCCTGCCTGCTGTGACTGATGCTCAGTTGGCTTGTTGTATTCTGTCAGTTTCATGCATCTTAGGTTTTAAGGGCAGTTTCTTAAAAGCCAGTCATGATTTGTTGTTTGTTTGTGTCCTGGAGCAGCCAGAGGAGTGCACTCAGTGGCTTGTTAATGGCAAGGAAACCAAAGGCCTTGAAGTGGGATTCTTCAGATTCTCCGGAAGCCTCTTTTTCACAGATTGGAGCTGAGCAGTGTTGCCAGATCTTAAATCGTGAAGTGTCGGACCAGCAGCTTAAAATGATCATATTTTGAGAACAATGATCGTACACACGCACTTCCCATTCTGACGTTGCTCAGAAAATCTGCTTCAATAACACAGATTATCATAGACTGTGTATATTATAGTGTTTAATGCAACTTTCTGCAGACATTTTGTTATCGACTTCTGTGCTGGACCAGACTCTTCTTTTCTCTGCAACCATTCGCACATTACAACAGAAATCGTTACTGTTAGTGCAGCTACAGGCTTTAACCCCCCCAGTTAAACTGTGGGGGGGGGTCTTTCTCCCATTCATTTCTGTAAGTTCGATAGCGATGTTGCGTATGTTTACTCTTTGAGTCCTCCGTAACTGCATCTCTGCCATGCAAATTTGCACTTAAACCACTTATTGTTGTTTACTTTGTGCGTCCACATGTGTTACATAATGCATTAATTGGCTGTAAAGACACGTGAGACCACTGTGCATAAACAAGCCAAGTATGTCTGCAATCTCTACCTTGTCATGCTAATGAAGTAACTTAGCCATTAAATGAAGGGAAAATTATCGTACATTATGGGATTTTTTTAATTATTGATCGTACAGAGGAGTCTGGCAACACTGGAGTCTCCCATCTTTGGTCTGAATTTCACTGAGTGCCCACAGTTGCACTGTTAAAGCTGATCACAGGCGTTTGTACACACTCTCATAAGGCTTTGTATTTCAGCCATGTTCCCTGATCTCATGACATACTTTCACTTTGAGAGATGTAGTGCAGGACTGGGATGAGGAGACAATGACAGGATAATGCTCTTTGTTCATAAAGTTAATTGGAGGAAATTTGGCGAGAGTCTTAGCGACTAGTTAGCTGTTGATGACGTGATATGGGAAAGACATTAATGTCTTAGCAGCATTCGCATGGGAAAGAGACGATGGCACAATGTGTCCCTGATGTTTCTAATTACTCCAGTGTGTCATGTTCCCAATTAATATGCTATTACATTTCTCTTGGACTGTTAACACTGTGAGTTGCAAGTTCTGTGATTCTAGAGCTGAATCTAGAGCAGAATCATTTACATTTACGGCATTTAGCTGACGCTCTTATCCAGAGTGACGTACATCAGTGCTCAAGTAGTCCACAACAGTTTCTTGTAAAGTAGCTTAAATCCACATCAACTATTTAACCGAAATACTCCACATCCGGTGCACCTGAACAACATCTGTCAATAATACCTAACCAACACCTGCCAAACAATATCTGAACAACAAAAGCCATAGAAAAGTCAAGGGTAAGAAAGGTTTTTTGTTTTGTTTTGTTTTTTTGATTTTTTGGGAAGTAAGATGAATACGAGAAGAGGTGGGTCTTGATGAGGCGGGTCTTGAAGAGGCGGGTCTTGAAGAGGGGGGGGGTCTTGAAGAGGTGGGTCTAGGGGGCGAGACTGAGACTGAGTCTTGATGCAGATCTTCCTCTACTTTTGAGCAGCGGAGGCTCGAGACGAGCCGTGCTTGAAGCCCTGAGAGGACGAGAAGTGACATCAATGCTGTTATGTTTGGGGCTGCAAGTCCATTCTTGGCCTTGAATCAGGCCTTAAGAACTGACCATCCATGATTTTACTAACAGACATTAATAAATACAGAGAAGCTCTCCTCTCTGAGCTTATTGGACATCCCATTCAGAAACCATGAGCACTGATATGGAATTGCTGCCCCCCCTTCCATTCTCTGCTATTATGCCCTCAACTCTTCTGGGAAGACTTTACACAAAATCTGAAGCGTCTGTAGGAATTAATGCCCATTCAGTCAAAAATTGCATTTATGAGGTCAGACACTGATGATGAGGTCTGGCTCGCAATCATTGTTTCAGTTCCAGTCCCCAAGGGTGTTCAGCTGGGTTGAGGTCAGTTCCTCCACGCTAGACTCCATGCTAGTCAAACCATGCGATTACGGGCCTCTATTTTGTACATAGTCACAATAACACTGGAACAAATCCACCATCCTGCCACAAAGATTCCAAATTCTAAAATTTCTTTACTTGGTATAACCTTTGCATGAACCTTCATTGGAACTAAGGGGCACTTTCCTAAACCCCCAGCCCATTATACCTCCTCAACCAAACTTTACTGTTGGAATGTGCGTTCTGTTCGGTCACATTCTCCTGGCATCTGCCAAACCCAGACTTGTCTCTCAGACTGCCAGAAAGTGAAGTATGATTCATCACTCCCGAGAACACACTTCACCTGCGGTCCAGAGTCCAGTGGTGGTTTGCTTTACACCACTTTAGCTGACGTTTGGCATTGTGTGCAGTGATTTTAGGCTTGTGTTCAGCTGCCTGGCCAGGGAGACCCATTTCTTGAAGCTCCTGAGGCACATTTCTTATGCTAACGTTGCTTCCAGAGGCAGTTTGGAACTCTGTAGTGAGTGATGTAACCCAGGAAATATTGGCACTTACAGGTGACTTACAGGACGTTGTAAAGTAGGACACATTTCAGCACAGCTTCGAGGAAGGATCTTGCTAAGGCATGCACTAATGGTCACTAGGGCTCCAATCATATCAATTTACTGATAATGGCTATGAACTCGTTGCTTTTTTCCCCTCTATTTGTGAACATAAGCCATATGAACTACACACAGCAGTGCATAGTCCTGTGATTAGCTGGGACCGGCTAAAAAAAAAAGAAAACATAATCGCAAGCAGTTTTTATTCTTGCTAATGCTAGTTTACTGTCAGATGTCATGAGGTCATTTCACACCGAGGCAAGTTTATGGTATAAAAGAGCAGATGTTTGTGCTGAAAAGGCTATGGGCTTTTATTAAACACTTCTCTTAAGGAAAATAAACAGCTAATGAATGCACATTAGCAGTCACTGTGACTTTTATTAAAGATTTTCAATTAGTGTCATATTTTCCTAAAATCAAAAATTGCGAGGGAGTGACCTGTGAAAGTGTTTCTGCACTGTGTTGGCAGTGTCCCGAACAATTGCAGTTATTCCAGACAAGCTTTTCTGCAGGAGATGTAATCGCACAAGTTTTGTCCGAGTAAACATCCCCAGAAGACAGGAAAAGATAAAAGTTGTGTGCTCCGGCGCACAGCCTAGGTGCTGAAGGCTATCCAAATGACAGACTACTTGAGAACACATTTGGAAGTGTGTCTCAGATGATGTCATGCGCCATTTGTCACGTCAGCTCGAGATGGAAATGAAGCAGAGCTGCAGGAGAAGGACCCGAACGTCTGCTGAGTAAGATTTCACACAGAGACTCTCGCCTAGAGAAAATGGGTTCATTGCATTCTGCCCAATCATCTCTCTCTAAGTCTCTGACTCTTTACATCTACTCGTCTCACCTCATTTAGCCTTTGTTAGACACAAGAAGTCTCTGGAATTATCTGGTCTGAAACCTACAGCCAAACAGTGGTCGCTTCAGCACAGATGTCCACTTTCAGGGATGCTGACCAGAATCCTTGGCTTTTTCGGCGAGAGGCAGTCGCAGCTGCCAAAATGCGAATCAAGCTTTAAAAGGAATGCATGGTGTAAAAGGATGGAAAGAGACTGTGTGCTCCACAATCATCATTATCATCATTCTAATCTGTGCTGACCAGTCAATTACCACAGTTCAGTTTGTGCTGCAGCTGCCCTAGAACTGTCCTTCTGCAAGTAATCAAATTTGTAAAAGTTCCCCCCTTTTCCAGCTGTAGACGATCAGCCAGGATGTTTGTTCTTTGTTAGTTTTGCCCTACACCTACGAGGCTAATGTAGCCAAAAGAGTAAGAGCTTTAATTTTGGCCCAAACTGAGACCCAAGCCCTGCAAACTTCGGGCCAAAACTGACCGACTCAACTGGAACAGCCTCTTTGTTTTGAGTGACTCAGTTCAAACTAAATTCTGCCCAAAACCAACCAGATTCAGTCAGAATGGCATGTGTGTTTTAATTGATCCCACTCTGTTGGCCCAAAAACTGACCTGGCCCAACCAGAACAGCTCCTCTAAGTGACCCAAGTCATAAACCTTGCTCCCGAAATTGACCCCTCATCACCCGATGTGACAGTGATATGCTTTCCCTGCTGCTCTGTTTTCAGGCTGTGAGCTGCTGCTTTAGCGAGGTGTCAGTGTTTTAAAATGTTGTGCAAAAAGTCTGGCCAAACACATGAAATGTAAACGTTTATTTGGCTGCACTCGCCTCTACTTTCCTGAACCGGTTGAGTTTTAATTTCCTGCTTTTCTCACAAATGTGGGTCTCTTAGACTTAGTCAGGCCATGAGTGCGACTCCAGTGTAAAGAGTAAATGCTGCTTCAAGGTAATGGAAGTGGGAAGGAAGAATCAAGAATGACAAAATCTTACATCTAAAATGAGGATTTTGACCCACACATTTGGAAAATATTCTCTGATACTGGGAAGCTTAACCCTCAGTATCAGTAAAATCTGTTTTGAACAAATAAGAACGGTATAAAGTAATCTAAAACTGGTGTTTACTCTCTTATGCTCGCCTTTTGCTGCTGTTTTGTTTTTTATGTTCATTTGTGTGTGACGCTCTTTTTAAACCCCAGGTGGTTTTTATTATTACATGTTTTTAAATTACAGTAACTTTGGTTCTACATAGTGGAGGTTCTAGTTCTGGGAGGTTCAGTGTGTTTTTAGGGGGCGCATATAACGGCAAAACAGGTCAATACTTTATTTTATATATTTTATTTTACAGCTTTTCATTTATTTTCATTACAGTTCTTTTTCACAGCATGAAATCACACTTTTACTTTTTCACATCTTTTTAAATCACACTGTCATCATCTCACTGTAGTGAGGAGGAAAAATAGAAATTTAGCCAATTTAGGCTCCAGCTGTTCGCTTTTATAACCGGAGTTTACATTTCGCACTGCTGGTCTTCAGGTTCTAGATAACAGCGTGTGTGTGGTGCTTTAAGCAGTCCATCTAGAACACAGAGCGTTAGTTCCGTTCTTCAAGCAGCGCATTTCGCGATAAGAAATTAATATTTAAATCATTGCCTGGTGAGGGCAGGGGTCATAACAGGGGCCAGGAGCAATTCTACAGGGGCCCTGGCCCACACTGGCCCCCGTCTAGAACCACAAATGGTTCTACATGACACACGAACACCAAACAAAGCTCAGCATGGCAACTTGAGCACCAAAACAAACTGGGCATGCTTCTGGCATGCTGGTTTTCTAAGGGTTAATCCTGATCCTGGTGATCCACTGCATCAGACAGTTTCAAGATCTTTAAGGTTCAGGATCAGTCATTTCCAAATATGGACAATTAGCTTCAAAAGCAGGCAATTTTGAATGTGTTGTTTTTGTGATGTCAAAAAAAACCCCCATCATATTTACGCAGGTCCACCTTTTAAGCCACCAGTGTGACAGCTGTTTCCATTCACATTGATGTTACTGAAGTGCCAATCACAGCAGAGCTCATTTACATAAAAGGCAGTAACGAAAATAGCCCGTTTAACGCTGAGCTGTGAAGAGATGTAATAAAATGGGTTTTGCAAAAATGAATCACAGCCGTTTTTGATACCTAAACCCACATGAAAGGCATCAGAGGGAAAGAATAAAGTAGAAAAATGTAAAAGATGGTCTCTATAAAGTTTCAGTCCTGGGTCAGTGCAACATAAAGCCCCAGTTGTTGGAAAAAAGAGACAAGAACATTGGTAACTGGTGTAAAAAAAATCGTATTGTCGTATTGTTCTTATAAGAACTGCTGATTTCCATCTCCAGTTTTAATGCTGACAAGGACTGGAGATGGAGAGGCAAATTTCCATCTGAAGTCAATTCCAATCTGGTTCTTTTTGGAAATGGTTTCCTGTTTGGACAGTCAGACGATAAGAAGACCTTTGAGTTCAGCGAGACACTATTCAGAGATTGCTAAACCCATATTGCCGGATACGGGACAGACACAGGGGCTCTGGTCTAATTTGGCCCATTCTGAAGATGCAATATATCTCTCCTTTTCTGTTCCAGCTCCACATCCTCGTCTCCGCGAAGAGCGTCAAGCTGAACGTGGACTGCAAAGAGGTGGGCGAGAAGGAAATTAAGGAAGCTGGCAACACGTCCACCGACGGCTATCAAGTACTCGGCAAAATGTCCAAATCCATTGGCTCTAAAGGAGAATCAGCCACAGTAAGTCTCACGTCTGACCACAGCATTTTGTGTTCAGCAAATACGATTTCACTGCAGTTTATGTTTAAATCAGCATCTCTCTGAGTGTGAACCCGTTGTCTGTTAAATTCCTACACAAACACCTCATTCTGCTTTATGAGGGACTGATTAGTGATCAGCTGAATTACATCTTATTTAATGAGGAA
>JBBIGB010000156.1:1699445-1716582 GCA_037577075.1 Alestopetersius hilgendorfi | reverse complement strand
CATATTTAACATTTAGATTTAAGATCATTTAAGGCAAATCCTCCATGTTGGTGAGGGCATATCACAGCACGCAGTCCAGCCCCCTGCTAAGTAACAGCCAATTGTAATCGGGGGGCGTGGCCAATTAGCATATCTTCTAAACATTTAGAGCTCAAACTTTACAGCTCAAAAATCCCACACTGAGAGTGGCCATTTGTAAACAATGCCACTCAAAGACTTGAGACTTGACTTGGATTTGAGCACAAAGACTTGTGAACATCTCTGCACCCAGCTAGCTTCCAAGGAATATTGTCTGGTTCTGCCATCCCTACACACAAGGTAAACTCAGTCCAGACTGTCCTTATTCTGGTTCAGCGCTGGTGGAATGACCTGCCAAAGGTGACCAGAGCTGCAGAATCCCTCTCTATCTTCAACATCTGTTCAGAGAGCATCTCCTCTCCTGATGCATCTATCTTCTCACACTGCTACATATCAGCTCTTAGAGCTCTCCTCTGGTTCTCACACTGTCCTGAAACTTCAGTGTTTCAATTGTAAGTCACTTTGGATGAAAGCATCTTCCAAATGAACTTAAAGTGATGTCATTGGTCATGAAAGGTAATGGAATATATTGTATACACCATATCTAAGTTTGCTTTAAAGGAGGTGAACTTATTTTCGCTTAGAAAATCAAGAAAATATGTAAACTGACTGGGGCATGTTTGAGTGTTACATATCATCAATATTGTACCATCAGACTGGCATCAAAAAACATTTGCTTTTGTTACCAAGCAACAAATCCTCAGTGGTAATCGAATTCCAACAGTGCACATTTGACACCGTAGGTGTTAATTTAACAGAGTCTTAACACAGATTATCCATTCAAAAACAAGCCAATTTAAACACAGCTGTAACTTGCTGGAAACGTCACCATCATACATGGGACCAGAGGAAGAGCTGATGTGGGTTACATAACTAAATGAGGCTCACACTTGACACATACACCAAAATGTACTGGCTCTGGGATGAGCCTGGCCATGTCGTGCCATGTGAGAGTGTCCACGGGTGGCGTTCAAAGCTTTCACGTGTTCTAGATCAGCTCACGAAGGGTCAACCTTCCCTGATAGGAAACATGTTAGGGGTGGAAAGAAAAGGAGAAGGCCCAGAAGAATAAAATGGAGAACTTCCCCACACGTGTCTTTAATTAGGCTCTCTTTGAAACAGACACCTCCTCTATCGTGTCGTGGCTCCCCAGTTTTCTGTCTCTCATCACAATCAGGATCAGTTTTATTTTGGCAGTTATGTTGCGCATACAGAGAATTCGATGAAGTCAATAAGCACAAGCACATTAACATTCCTGCACATTTAAAGGGGCCATATAATGGAAAACAAATAGATACAAAAAAATAGATTCATTCAGCAGGCATGCAAACAGAAGGCATGTGGAAGATTAATAAAAGGTAATTACTTAAAATAAATGGTTGGCGCAATAGAAGAGCTCCAAAAACTGACATTGAAGGTGTGCAGTGTAAGATAATGTCCCATATTACATGCATTCGGCAGACACTTTTTGTCCAAAGAGAATATTTGAGAAAATTTGAGGAAACACTCAAGCTTTAGGTCAGTAAAAATGGCAAAATACAATAGCACATTGTAAAAGAATAAAAAGGAGGGGAAAAAAGTGTTTATCTGTGCTGATGGATTACTAATGTTAAAGAAAGGAAATTGCACCCCCTGCTGATCCCAGTCCTCCCATCTGCTGTGCTCTTCTCTGGACCCGGACACCAGAAGCCTTTTTCCCAGAAAGCCGCCGACTCTCTGGCCTTGGCTCCGGCAGCAGACAGACAGGCTTTGAGAAGTTGAGAAACAGAGCCATCCATCACAGCGTGATGCAGACATGCTGTGTATCTTACACAACCTCAGGAAGAAGTGTCAGACCCGGATAGACAGCAGTGGAAAGAGGACTGAAAATCCCTATCTGAAAGAATGGTCCGGCGAAATATTTAAACTATTTGGCCCTTACACCAAATATAGTCTGTCAGCCCAGACATGTCTGCTTCTTTACCTCTCTACTGAAGCTTCAGGGAAAATGTAATTAAAAATTTTTGGAGCTCATACCCTACAAATAAGCAGGCTGCATGTCTAAATCTCACAGATGACTGAAAGTTGTTCAATAATCACTAATGGATTTGTTAATGTGATTTCTGACAATCTATAAAGTCGGAGAAAAACATGTCAAATTCAAAAGCAACAGGAGGATTCACATTGAAGCCTGTCTGCATACTTGGCAAGAAGCCTAAGATAGTGGTGGAGAAACACATCAAGTGTTTGGAGCACAAGGGGCTTAAATGACATTTTCAGAAGATATCACTTACGCCCCTTGTGCTCCAAACCCTCGACATAGTAGCTGTAACACTGTGGTGCAAACTGTTTTTTATACATATGAGTATCGAAACAACTAGTGTTCATGTCCATCATGGTCATACTCAGCTTCAGCTATGAAGTCAGCTAAGAAGAAACTGACCTCCCAGTTGAACTGGAGAAGCAAAGCAATCTTAGTCTTACTTGATGCTGCTGGCAGGAAACAAAGATTTGCTATTAAGGACAAGCAGGTGGTGGGGTGTGCAAGGTGAACTCTTGATGGCTTGCTATCCCTTCCATTCAGCTCTCAAATATATGATCTCTGGACAATAAACTGCTTATTAGAGCATGCTGTGCATGCTAACTCTCTGCTGAACATCACTGCCTTCTCTTTGGAGACTGTGAAGCTCCAACCTCCTTGGTGTTCACGTCATGGGGAACGTAGGGCAGCCTAAGCAGCTGCATCACAGCGTGGTTTAGAAATTGCACTACCTTGGTCTGTAAGACCTTGATGAAGACAGCTGAAAAAGATCTTTGGGATTGGTCTCCCTTCCCTTCATGGACCTCACACACCCTCTTCTGTTTCTGACAAGAGGTTCCATAGGGAATTGTTGGTTCCCCCAGGTCACAAACAATCAAAACTAAATCAGAGCTATACAAACATAACTGATGACAAACTGAAGACACATACACACAAACTGCACCCACATTAAAAACAGAATCACTCCCGGACTGCCACTGCCCTCCATTAGCATAAACTCTTTATTTATATAGTGTTACATGTTTACCCTGTTGCTGCAGTTTTCAGCACAATATGTAAAATTGTTATTCCCTTGCCTCATAAATTGTTGTAGGGTTTGTTTTGCACATTCAACTCCTCAGCCGCTAGAATACTGTGTCTGACCATACTGTATTAATACACACAAAATTGTTTCTTCTTTTTGTACAGCAGTACATTAAAATAAAGCCAAATTGCTGAACCGTTTTCTGGTATAATCCAGTTTCCCAGCCTCAGTCCTTGTCCTCCTCATTTTAGCATTTTCTCTGCCCTTGCACACCTACTGCAACCTGGAAAGACTTGTAAATGAGTTGATTAGGTGTGTTGGTTGCACAGAAACCTCAAAAAATGTGCAGCGCAGAGTGGCCTCCAGTACTTGGACTGCTTCATGGAAATAATTAGTGTATGACTCACAAACGTGTAGCAATCTAAACGTTCTCCACAAGAGGGAATTAAACCCACATCAGCAGGATCTCACAAATGTATTAAGTCAGTTTCACACTCATTTTCATTAGTAAACATACCCCAAACATAGCCTATATATGTATAGAAATTCAGAGTGTATTTAATGCTGCTGCTCTAAAATTACACATGTTATATATGGTACAACACTGGAGGCTTGGTTAGACTTGAAGAAATCATGGTTATTATGATGTGTCAACACTCAACCATGGGTTCATCTAGGCAGTTGGCAGAGGATATGAGTCTGTAAAAGATATAAAAACAAATAAAGCACTCAGTTTTTACCATGTGAAATAAATAAGAAATATCAGTTAAGGTGAGATGTAGAAGTCACAGTGAGATCTGGAAGACCAGAGGAAAGAGGAAGAAGCTTAGACAGAAACGCAAAGCTAAACATCCATAAACAGCCAAGCAAAGTTTATCTGACACTTGAGTGGCGATGCCCCATTCAACTGTGTTGCATAGACATGATCAAACTTTTTGGAATGGTCCTCACACTTCCCTTTCTGGAACATCACTGAACATCTGTGGACAGATTTTAAACATGCTGTACTTGAATGCAGCCGAGGAACAGTGTAGAACTAGCTGCATACTGCAAGGAGCAATGAGTGAAAATTCTCAAAATAAGAACAGAAAGAAACCTTGGAGACTTGAGCCAAGTTATCATAGCATGAGGATGAATTTTATCCTGCATTTATACTAATATTTTTATATTTGCAGAGATTCTGTTTCTCTCAACATATTTTCTGGATTTTTTAAAAAAGTGAAATTTAGCCAAGTGTACACACTGCATTATGCAGATATTGAGAGATTGCATAATGATTTCCCCTCAAATTGCAAATCTTTTCAGAAATTGTGAAAAACATAAGGTTTACAGAAATAAATTCCAGGTTTGGTTAGGCTTGTTACTCTAGATCTTAGAGACTATAAGAGATATAGGTTAGACAATGATCATACACAAACTGTACATAAAAACTATACATACATACATACTTTCTAATGGATACTGCAGACCTCTCATGAAATAAAGGATTTTGTTTTTCATTATTACCAGACTCTTGTTTATTGCTAGATTAGTTTTGTTTTGCTAGACAGAGGGTCATTTGGAGCAACTTTGTTTGTGAGTTCAGCAAAGGCTTTGTGACGGTCTGAAGGTGCTTTAGGTGGACTCCGAGAGAGAAAAGAGGAAAATGAACACATTCCATTTTGGTGAAACAAAGCTGTTTTCCTGACCACTGAAAGTGTTTACAGATGTGCTGTCAAATTTTACATCTGAAATCGCAGCTCTGAACAAAAAGCTGTTAAATATTTAACATTAATAACACCATCAAACACTATCGATAACGTACAACTCCTTCCAAGAAAAAGCTCTTATTTTGCTTGATCGTGAGATGACCTGTGTGGCATGACGGCTACTTTTTTATGCCTTTGTCTTATGCACACTGCACACTTAAGGGGGTAGAAAATAATTATAGCATGTGTCCTCTGGCCCTAAGACCTGTGCATGGATTCCAGATGTCTGCTCATGTGTGTGTGTGTGTGTGTGTGTGTGTGTGTGTGTGTGTGTGTGTGTGTGTGTGTGTGTGTGTGAACTCATCTGGATTAGCCTGGCTCATCTGCACCAGAAGATGATGGACAATGAAGATGGAGAAACAACCTGCATCCCAACATCATGTAACACCACACATTGCTGTTCAATAGGCTATAGCACTCATGCTCCTCCCCCATTCAAGGGCAACTGCTGTTCAAAAGCTACGGCGGAGATTGTTCCTGTTGCTGTGGACTACAAACTCTCAAACTACTCCTCACACAGAAAACTGACTCTAACTTACTCGAACACAAACTACCTCTACTGACTAACTGTTTCTCCTCATTCAGACTCCAAAACAAACTACCACTACTGACTCTAACTGTTCCTCCTCTCTCAGACTCCAACACAAACTACCTCTAGTGACTCTAATTGTTCCTCCTCACTCAGACTCCAACACAAACTACGTCTACTGACTAACTGTTCCTCCTCATTCAGCAGAAGTCTAAGAACAAAAAGTTTCTATAGAGACTCTTTCTCTCTCCAGGCCAAACACAGAAAGATGGGTTCCCCTTTTGAGTCTTGGTTCCTCCTGAGATTTCTGCCTCCAGCTTTCTGGAGTGTTTCCTCAACTCTGTCACTTACTAGAGACTCAGACATGATTCTGTAAAGCTACGTTTGTGACAACGTTTGTTGCAATAATCCCAATTTAAATAAAAGTGAACTGAATTGAACTGCAGAGTGTTTGGTGTGTGGGTGGTAATTGGCAGAAGGGGTTCTGCAGCTGGATTCTACATGTACCTGCATGTACCTGCCAATCATTTGGTGAGCACATTGTCCCAACTTACCTCCTGTCTCTCATTTGAATGCTTTTTAATGCTATTTTTACACATATTTCTTTATTAAAATCACTTTGCGTTTCCCTCATTCTAGCGTGTAAAACCTTATGAATCTAGAAGGATGTGGATCGAACAATCCTAAAGAGAGAGTCTCTCAAGATAGTATCCAGATATTCAGATGTTTTCTTCTGTGAAATGAATACCGAAGGACTATTATGTTTCCACGTCTCATTTTTCACTGGCCGACACGCACATTTTATCTCTGTGTTCTGTGAAGTCGCCAGATTGTGGGAGGTTTTATTTTTTCAATACTGAGCCCATATGTTTGCAAGAACACTGTACGATCTCAAACTGAGTATTATTAATCATATCAGACTGGAAAGAAACAATTGAGTGTTACATTCAAGCTTGTTTGTGCAGCTTTAGAGCAAAGGAAGCGTGCAGAATTGCCCACTAAATGAACGTGTGCTGACAGACATCATCTTTAAACCGCCAGCTGTTTCTTTTCATGTGACGATCATTTCGAAGACTAATTGACTAATTTAAGCACTCATTTAATGCAGCTTTAGAGGTGAGGATGCAGATTTGTCAGTCTATCCCAATGCACTGTGATTCAGACCAACCCAGACATCATGCGACTGGATGTGTTAGCCTAAAGATATCTAGAGGTATGGTTCCCTAATGTAGTGTTCAGTTCTACCATTTGCAAATTTCATTCTTGAATGTCAGACCAGAGATGGGGACTGGAGTCGTACTTAAGTCGCACAAGCAAAGACTTGTGACTTGACTTTAGACTTAACTCAATGACTCGAGACTTGACTCAGACTAGGGTACTGTGACTCTTGAGTCATAACTCATAAACAATGGAATAATTTATTTATATCTTGTAATTTCATGAAATTATTTATTTATATCTCACACTCTTTCCAACGACCCGAAAACCATTCACCTCGCCCTGGTGTCCTAATACTTTTGTCCGAGGTGAACGGGTCCGAGCCCTATCTAACTGTGGAGTTTCACATTTAGAGTGCGAGATATATTTTTCATATTTAACATTTAGATATAAGATAATTTAAGGCAAATCCTCCTAAGGCAAATATGACAGCACGCAGCCCCACCCCCTGCTAAGTAACAGCCAATTATAATCATGGGTGGGGCCAGTTAGAATATCTTCTAAACATGTATAGCTCAACAATCCCACATATTGAATCGCTGTTTGTAAACTTGCCACTCAAAGACTTGGGACTTGATTTGAACTCTGTAAAAATGACTCATGAACATCTCTTTGTCAGACCCCCAGTCCCTTTTTTTCTGAATTTGATTAAAAGTTCAGAGCTGCTAATGTAATTATACTGTCACAGTTAAGTAGGTGTGTTGTCATTTCTCCACATATATAAAATATACAGTAAAACCAAACATTTCCTCCAGGTCTATGGTACAACACAAGAACAGAAACAACACTACAGGCTATACAAATGCAGAGAGAACAAATTCACAAAGCATAGAGAAGAAAGAGAAAGAGAGCGAGAGAAACACCAGAGCAACAAAACAGGACAAGATGACATTTACTACAGTTGACAAATATACAAGTACAATTTTATGACAGATACTGTATTCTACAGTAGCAGTTTTTTAGAGCTTTATAGCACATGGAGGTTCCTTAAACCTCCTTTGTGCTCACATCTCAATTACAAAAATGCTTCCTGAAATATGTTGGAATGTTGTAACCAAGCTCTTCAGGAAAATAGATCTTGATTGTGACAGAATTTTGGGCTGTTTGGAGCTGTGTGTGAAATATCAAGTGACAATCGAGGGGTCAACATTTTTTTGCACCGGGGGAGGACGTGTTTGGCAACAGAAAAAATGAAGTAAAATATTTTAGCTCAAGCAAACAATCCTTTCACCCATTTTGCTTTGCTTGCACTTTCGAAAAGCGTCTCTCCATATTTCGCACCCTGGTATGAGATCTGAGATTTTTTTCATAATGAATTTACACCAAGAAAAGGGAAACATCATAGCTTGCGCATCTTTACTAAATTACTTGAAATCAATCAGAAAAGCAAGATCTACCCGTGCATTACACGTTGTATCCATACTGTGCTGTACCACTGAAAAGTACCATATTTTTCCCTGCAAAAACACTGGACTTTCATCATATCTCCACATGCTTGACATGATTCTTGACAAAAAAGTAACGAAATAGTGAGAATGCTTTTCTGAGAAACTGAAACACTGCACTTTTACCAATTTACTAGACACCCTTATATCCTCTATGGCTTGAGGATGCTAAAACCAGCTAATAAGATACAGCAAGGTGGAGCTCTAAGGCTAAATATATAAATATATAAAAATACTTTTTCTGAATGTTTTCACACAAGGGGACTCAGGGCAGGCTGTAGCCACCTGGATTTTCACACCAGGGTTGACCCCCCGCATTCCAAACTTGATTTCTCTGTGGTGAAAGAACTCTGACACTTCACACTCCACCTTTCCAACGAGCCCTCATTTGTATTTTTAGCCCCAGCAGATCAGGGGTTATTCCCCAAAAACCGTTCACCTCGCCACGCTGTCCCAATATTTTGTCCGGCATATTTCGGCGGGGAATTTAAATTAAAAGAATACAGGTTTACCTTTGCATTGTCTTTATGAGTAATGCATTAAACTGAGTCTAAAATGAAATTAAAGTGTTCTGGGAGCAGATCTGGGGGCAGATTTAGGGTATACACTGTAAAAATAAGCATTTTTAGCAAAACACAACAACACGGTTTTTCACTATACATGGGTGCCCTTGAAACATAACACTGGTGAAAGCAGAGGATTACTGTATTTTGGCTATGGCACAGGATTATAGACTGGGTTTAAAACTGACATCTAGGAGGAAAGTTGGAGGAAAATGTAAAACTTGTGACTTTTGTACATTTGTTTCATTGTTGTCAGGTCAATTTTGCATGTTCAAAATTCAAGGTTACTTAGAGTGCAAGTTAGGACAGAAACTATACAATTAATGGACACTACAGCAATTTAACAGTGTGGATGAGATGTAAACCTTCTGGAGAGAGTAGTGCTGCACCATTAGTGTGATATTATAGAAGAAGTTACAGCACAGTACAGTAAATGTTCTCTTTGTGCCTGTGTGGATGTCTGGTGGACTGGAAATGCTAAATGTTCATTAGGTGTGAACTGTGTGTGTGTTTGCCCTGTAATGGACTGGCAATCTGTTTTTCTGCCTTTCACTCTATGAGTGCTAGGGTTGCCCATGTACCTGCCTTCAATGCTTCTTGTTTTCCGCTGCACCTCTGCATCAAATACATACAAGCTATTTTTTCTGTGCGCCAGACATTTTGACATCCCACAAATAAAAGAAACCATGCTCTAAGTTGGGGGTTGGCAGATCATAAATCTATGTTTAGTGCCAATATAAAAAGCGGCAGAGAGAAAGAAAGAAAGAAAGAAAGAAAGAAAGAAAAAAAAAATCATGGCAGATCCTCAAAGACTTTGCATAGAAATGACCAAACCCTCATGGACATGAAAGTAGTTTTATACACCATGCATACTTTAACATGAGGCATGAACATCAGGCCAGAGGCTGTATTTGGAATCTGGGAGATGCTTTCATGCTGAAGTGTCACAGAATGTGAACGCGAGTCAGACAGAGCTGCAATTTTTAGGGCAGTCATTCATAGATAAATCAGAGAAGAGACCATGAGGGTCGTTCTATCACGTTCCAGGGGCTGGAATTACAGAAACTTCTAACTTGAAAGTCCTACCTTAACTGTGTGGTAATCATGGTAACGGCAGTTTAGGATCTTATTTAAGAAAAAAGACGCTACAGAACAAACGTACTTGAGTCAGTTTTCCTATCCTAACTTAAATTTAAAAAAGGGTATAACAGCTCAAAAAATCTTAAATAAACTCTACAGAGAACGCAATAATAGTAACAGCACTCCACACAGCCCTCACACACCTGGACAACAGTAACACCTATGTAAGGATGGTGTTTGCGGACTTCAGCTTCGCTTTTAATACTGTACGACCCCATAAACTGGTTCAGAAGCAATTTACTGAGCACATGGATACTGGACAGACCTCAGAACGTCAGGAGTGGAAACCACACCTCCCCCACTTTCATCCTAAACACAGGTACACCGCAGGGGTGCGTTCTCAGCCCCATCCTCTTCTCCCTGTACATACATGACTGTTCCCCCATTCGCACCAGCAACAGAATCGTTAAATTTGCTGACGACACCACAGTCGTACAAGTGATCAAAAGCAGCCTCACGAGAGGAGGTCCAGCACTTGAAGTGATGGTGTGACACCAATAACCTGGACCGGAGCACGGCCAAGACCAAGGAGGTGATCATGGACCTCAGAAAATCAAAGCAGTCTGAGCAGAAGACCGAAGCGGTGGCAGTAATACACTGAACAGTTGTCAACCGCCATAAAAGAAGAAGAAGTAGATGCTGCTGCAGAATGTAGCATGACTGCTCTGTGTCTTGTCCTTGTATTTTAGTGTTTAAAGTCCCCCCGCCAATTTTCAACAGTAATCTCAGTTTATTTAGTATTAGTAAGCTGTGCCCTGTCTAAACATGTGGGTAGAGAGAGTTATTTCAACCTTTCTTTTGTGGACGAGTCTTTGCATGCTGCTAATGCTAACTTTTTTTAAGCAATAAAGTTTTCTGATTCTGATTATTTATTTACCTTTACATTTTCTTTAAGGGTAATGCATTAAACTGAGTTTAAAATGAAATCGAAGTGTTCTAGCAACAGATTCAGGGGCATATTTAGGGTTTACACTATACAAATAGACATTTTAGGCCTTTTTAAAATCAAAACACAACAACGCCTCCCCCAAACACTGCTGACCAACTTCCATGCTCCACCATTGAGAGTCTCCTGACCACATGCAAAGCAGTGTGGTACAGCTGCTGCACGGCGGATTGGTGAGAACAGCAGAGCAGGTGAATGGGACCACACTATCAC
Organism: Alestopetersius hilgendorfi; assembly: GCA_037577075.1. Lineage (NCBI taxonomy): Eukaryota > Metazoa > Chordata > Actinopteri > Characiformes > Alestidae > Alestopetersius > Alestopetersius hilgendorfi. The sequence goes on along the minus strand of JBBIGB010000156.1, from coordinate 1,705,658 downwards.
ACCACTACCCCCCTCAGAGACATTTGCACTGGCAGGTTCCAGCCAAAAGCCAGTAACATCATTAAAACACCATTAAAACATCATTTAACCACCCTGGACACTCAGGTCAAAGACCAACAGACTCAAAAAGAGCTTTTATCCCCCCATTCATGACATTGTGCAATATCCACTTACATGACTGTGAAATATAACTGAACTACTGCTGCATACTGTATATGTTTTTTCTTTTCTTTTCCCTTCCTCTGTGTATTGTTAACATTTTACATTTAAAGTTTTCTATTTAATTATTTTCTACTTAATTGTCTAAATGAGTAGACCGCTCCTGACCTTCAATTTGAAGGCTAGGATGACCGACTTTTTCCTGACCAGTTTCCTAATGTCTGGAATTAGATTTCCATTGCCTTTAATTTTGTGTGACACTTACATTCTACAGTCCGCCCCATGTCACCCTCTTGCCCATGGTGTAAAGGTATCAAAAAACTATAGAACATTTTGCATATGTTGGCTGACTAGTCGCATTTGGGTTGAGATGAAATTCGTATAAAATAGACTGTCTTTGCTAAATAAACACAACGCAGCACACAGTTTGGGGAAATAAGTTGTGGAGTTACTGGGAAGCAGCTCTGCACAGCTAATCTGCATCGACGTGTGGTGTTTGGGGAGATCAGAGCAGTGATTATGCAGGTGGGGAACACATGCTGAACACTGAGCAGAGCCACTACTGCCTGTTGGACAAACGCTGTACGACCATGCGAAGAAGACGACTGCCAGCGCCGTTGCAAAGTTAAACAAAGACCGCAAAGCACCTGGAAGGAACAGTTAAGTTGAAACTAAAACAGCTCCTGTAACTTTTGCAAGCAAAGAACAGCTGACCCACAGGTTAGCCAAATACATGCACAAGAATATTAAGGTCCTTAGCACTGTTGGGCAGTAATTTGGTTCTTTTTTTTGTAACATAGTAATTTAATGCGTTATCATTTTAAAATCGATCATTAGATGACCGTTACAATTTCAAGTAGCTTTACGTTACTGCTGCGTTACCAACAAAATCAAGTGCTTTAACATCTATGTTGTAAAAACAGAAATAATAATTCACAGTAATCTGTCAGCGGCCGGCAGACGTCTGTCTGACAGTGGAACGCGTGACGTCGTCTACGGGAGACCGACCGGCTCCAACAAAACCACAGTGAGCCTGGAGAGTGAGTGAGTCTGGACTTAAGAGTGTGTCTGAGCTGACTTAACAGTTTCTTTACAGGTTGGGGAAGTAACTAGTAATTTAACAAGTGATGTAACTAATTACTTTTGAAATAAAGTAATCACATTATTGATTTGATTACTTTTAAAGGGAGTAATCAGTAGTTTAATTAAATTTTAAAAAATAACTTGCTTCTACTGAATGATGCACTGAAGTCATAGTAAGTCATAGTGTGTTCTAAACCCTGACCACAAGTCTGTTACACTTTAATGAAGAGCTGGATACAGTTTAGGACACAGTATAACTTATTCTAAGCCATACAGGCCCTTTCAGATAACACCAGGGATAGAGTGGACTGATCACTATGATTTTCATTACAACAAAATTGATTTTTGTGGAACCACTGAAGCTCCTGAAGTGGTTTGTGAAGCATTTGGCTGCATAGGTTTGTTCATTTTTATAAAGTAAAATCATGCTGTGTCTTAAACAGCATCGAAATGAAGAGCTGGGCACGATTTGAGTGGGTTGGGAGAAGTTTTAGAGATATGAGTAACTATTGACTTCTAATCTTTTCAAAAGTAACCTTGCAGATCTATTTTTTAACTAAAGAAGCAAAATCCTGACTCCAAACATGAAAAACTGCATGTGGAAAACACATTTGCCAGACTATTCCTTTAACACTGCAGCTCTTGCTGGTGTATGTTTCTCAGGCACTTTTATTGCCAGTAAAGACTACATGCAGGTTTAACTTATGTAACATCATTTACCACAAATGTGACTACATTCTGGTCCTGATTTAAGGAAATGTGTGTTGTGAAAAGGGAAATTAACGCACAGATTTTGATGAATGAGTAGAACTAAATAGTTGCAGCAGTGTTCTAAACTGAGCATAACAGTGTTTGAATCTCACTGGTGGGACCCAATCAGTCTGGGGTCAATTCAGTAATGAACCCATCAATTCTAGTTCAAACAAGCAAATGAACAACTACACCAAACTGAATTGGTATTACATTATTTGATATTGCATGTAAATTTGAGCCTCTCAATATTTATAGTACCTTACAGTCACAGCTTTTAAAAACATTTGAGAAACTGGTACTGGTGCCTTGATAAGGATTTGAGCATCCTGTTTATACCAGTATGATCACCGTTTTGACTTGGTATATGTTACCAAATGATGGGTGATATCTCGAATCACAAAACAAAAGTTGGCTTCATTCATGCATTTCATTCACATACATATACAGTAATCCATGGATCAGCAGTCGCGAATTCAGTGTCACACAGATTTTTTTTGAGAACTGAACTAATAATGTGCGGAAAAGGCAGATGTCTTCACATTTGTTGTGCTTTTGTGATGTCCGGGCCACACCCCCTCCTGCTCTGGTGCTGGATTGCTAAGCACCGCCCCCAACATAAACCCTACAGAGGACGAGGGGGCACGGCAGGACTGCCTTCCTTGAGCCTTTGCGGCATGGTTGGCCCAGTTCTATGTGTTTTTATGAGTGTTAGAGGGGGAGTAGAGTTAGTGAAGTAATGTGTGTTTCTGTGTGTAGTGTGTGTGGTTGAGCCCGTCTCGCCAGTCCCCCCTCCTCCAGAGTGTTCGCTGCTGGAGTATCGTAAGGCAACTCAAGAGCTCTGGGTGGGAGGGGTGCAGTACTGGGGTGTTTCGGTTGGGGGTGCAGTTCTCTGTGATGCAAACATCTGTTCAAACCTGTAAAAGTTGAGAATGAAAGATGTTTTGCTTAAAGAACAGTGTGTTATTGCCTTTTCTCTCACACCACACTCGCCATGGTGTTTACGTTCTAGTACTGTTGGTGTTCAGTGTAAACAGTACAAAAGGATGTGCGTTTATCTCCGTTTTCTTCAAGGTTAATTAGTTTAAAATTAAATTAAATGTAAAGTGCATGCATGAGGTCATATTTAGAGTTTACACAATAAATATAGGCATTTTTTTAAAACTATAACACAACAAAGCAGTTTTTCACTATACGCGAGTGCTCTTGGAACATAACCACCGCGAATAGCAGGGAATTAATATATACTGAAATTTGCTGTCTCTACAATGGCATCTTTTAGGCTTAAATATCTCACCAGCAACATGAATACACTTTTCACAGAAGCAGAGGAGGCAGGAATGGCTTTAACAAGGACTCACCTGAAGATGCTGTTTGAAGTTGCTCTGCTGGATCCATGTACAGGTTCACAAAAATACTGTGGTTTCCTGAAGTTGTAGGAAATGGTTCATCAAAATGATCCTCCAGAGAGGTCTTACTGGGAAATTCACATTTCTCAGCAATTCCCAGTTCCAACTTCCAAATCTCAGTGTTAGTATTGGAGCCCAAAGTTAATCCATAGATCCAGTTCTCCCAACGGTCCAAGATCAGACACGAAAGCAATCAAAAATCTCTCCAGCCTAACAACACACACACTCCCGTCTAACACCTTTAACGTGGGCCTTTTTAGCCTTCCTAGGTTATGAACCTTCATGTTGCATGTCATTCTGGGAAAAGCAGTTTTTTATTACATTTAGTAAAATTTTATTACATGACATGGCATTCATTTAGCAGACACCTGTGTTCAAAGCGACTTACAGTATGAGGAAACATTCAAGTTTCAGCACAGTGTGAGAGCAGAAGAGTCTGGACTGGGTTTACCTTGTGTGTAGGCATGACAGAGTCGGTCGATATTCCTTGAAGGAGCGGAGGGAGCAAGTAGGCCTGAATAACAGGGTTAAGGCAACTGGGTGCTGACCCAGATGTCACCCTGTTGGTAAGAGTTAGTGTCTTAAACTTAATCTGGGCAGCCAGGGTTGGTTGAAGACCAGCAGAGGTTCTGCAGACAGTGAAAACCTGTGATTTTTAATATTTGTTATATGTAAGTGGTTTACTTTGAATTTATTGTTGTTTCTTGAAACTCCAATTCACTTCCAATTCCGTTTCCTTTCAGCTGTATGCAAGTCCAGTTCCAATTCTGGGAATTTACTGTACATTCTCAATTCAGTTCATAAATGGCCCTAACCTTGTCATCTAGGGACCAGTCATGTTGAATCTCACTTATGTAGTGTACTCGTGAAAGGGTTAAATAAAATAAAAGATATACATTGACACAACAGAGGTCATTTTATGTCCTTTAAGTCAAACTAAAAGCATTGGACACTCTCGAATGAAAGAGGAATGATGAGATTCAATGTGTTGGAATTCCCTTGAAGAGAAATATTCAGGGTCAGCCAAAGCCTTCTATAGAAACGCTATAAAAGTCAACTGTCAAATAAATAGAGCAGAAGGTGATGTCTCTGTTCGATGAAGGTCACTCCAGGACTGCATAGTGGTTTTACTGGTTAAACAACCAGAAGTAAATGCAGTTCCTCAAGGGATTCCTGGGGAGGTTTTTCAGGATGACCTGAGGGAACTCTGCAATCTGTCAGGTACAATAAACACATATTGATGAATACACAGTTTAGACGAAGTTAAACTGAACAAAAGCATTTGCGTTGTTTTCATCTCCAACTGATGGGCGATTGCAGACCTTGGCTTGGCTCTTAATGTCCTTGAACCAGATTGCCGCTTCCTGCCTCCTTCACATGCGGATTTAGGTATTCTGAAATCACAGTCACGTAAACAACACCGTTGCCACACAGCCTTCTCCTTCAGGACTGGAAATGAAAATCACAAATCGCTGCTTCTGAAACATTTCCTCGCAATTAAAACTCGATTTATGACCGGGGGTCAGCTCAGTCAGGAGTACAGGAGAAATAGTCCAGACGTTTCATTTTCGGGAAAAAGATTGACAGAAAGCTGCACTAAAGCTGCCCCAAACCCAGGCCTGATTTTAATTCCAGCTAGGGAGAAGGAGACTGTTAATTACTTCAAGATCACAGCATAACAAAACAGTTTAGGTACTCGCAGCCCTAAAAGGAATACGAGATATTGAGTTTGAAAAACTGGGCGTAATACTCGAAGTGGGACATGTTTGATGCTAACAAACTGCGTAACATTGTAAGTGTGCCACTCGCAATGACCTTCTTTGGACCAGGGGCTGTATTACAGAAACTTCCTAAATTGAAAGTCCTATCTTAGCTGTGTGGTAACCATGGTAACGGCAGTTTATGATCTTATTTAGGAAAAAAGCGGTTACAGAACACCCGTTCCTGTCGGTTTTCCTATCCTAACTTAAATTAAGAAAAGTGTATTATAGAAGCATCCTAACCTCAAAAAATCTTAAATAAACTCCCCCAACTTTAGGAAACCACTTCCACTGTCCGAACTGTCGCCGGCTGATTATTTAGACTGCGGGCCATGTGTTAATGCCGTTAGTCGATCAACTCCGTCCAGCTTTGGAGAGGCCGACCCGTCGACACGGGGCTCTCCCTGCCGTTTCTGGTACAATTAACAAATGTGCTTCATTTTCGTTTTTTTGCTAAAGGTGATTTTCAAAGCGAAGCATGTGATTGTGTGTGTGTGTGTGTGTGTGTGTGTGTGTGTGTGTGTGTATGTGTGTGTGTGTGTGTGAGAGAGAAAGAGCGAGAGAGAGAGAGAGAGAGAGAGAGAGAGAGAGAGAGAGAGAGCGAGAGAGAGAGTCCCTATACTTTTGTCCACATATTTGTGTATGACAGCTCTGTCCCAGTACTTTTATTCACATTGGCCAGTTCATCTGGTTTAAAGTTCAGAGCAGTTTAATCTCCATATTCTGAAGACAGTAATGAAGATACTCTGATGATACAGTGTTACTGACTGGAGACTGGAGTTACAGTGGCAGCAGGTAAAAGTGACTTCACCAGAACAGACATAAAAGTGGATCATCAATGTTAGATTTCTTATTTAGGATTCCTAACTCAAGATAAGATAGGATTCCTAAATCCAGTTAGATCTGCTCCTGTAATACCAAACTGAAAACAATCCTCTAAAATCGTCCTCTTAACTATATACTGAAGAGAGGAATGTTTTGTAATATAGCCCCAGAACCATATTTTCAACTGGCTGAAGAAGGTCAAAGACCATTTCTTTTTCTAGTTTGTT
>JBBIGB010000156.1:1635126-1645786 GCA_037577075.1 Alestopetersius hilgendorfi | reverse complement strand
ATCATAGTGGATTGGATTGAACTGAATGGAATTCCTTTACTCCTTTACTGTCCTTGTACACAGTATTACAAGATTCAGTGTCTAATTCCTCCTCATATGTAAAGCAAATAACAAAAGTATTTTATTATAAAACAGTTATGCAGTTACATATTATACTTTATACACATATTCCATATAATGTATTTTAATCTTCAAAGCACCCCAGTTTTTGCAGGCACTTTTTTTTGTGATATTTGCACATTGCCAGATGCTACAACTGCGTTGTAGGTTTCAACGGTTCCTGCCTACGCCTGCGTCAAAAAACACCAATGTCCCATCCGTCTTAATCACTTAGAGAGCCATAATCCAGAACAGTATGTGTCCGTCCAGCCTTTTGCCTCTGATCGATGCTGACCATACCCTCCCTCACTCCACACACTTCAGCTTTTCTCGTCCCTGTAATGTCTTTCTCGCATACAGAGCAGGTCATTTACATGACAAGGGACCTTTTTACACTCCTGAGGGTAAACGCAGACCCAAGGGAGTGGGGGTGGAGTTGAGGGGGGCAACTACACCCAGTAGAGAATAAAAAAAAAAGACAAAACAAAGGAAGGGCTTTTACTATGATGCTTGGAGAAGAAAGGCCTATTAATGTATGCCAATGCAGTAAGAGGGGAAGCAGAGGGATGTCAGCGTTGGACTGCATCTGCCCCTCCAGCGCTCGCAGAATAACCCTGCATGGCCCGCAGCCTTTTGTTCCGCCTCTAATGGCGTGCGGTTATCCTCGTTGTCCTCCCTCTCTCTCGTGTCCCTGCTTTCAGTGGCATTCCATTCTTCGCGAAAGAAAGAAAAAAAAAAGGGAACATGCACACAAAGCCCTCATTATTGAAAATGGGCAAAATCCACTTTACAAATACATCTTCATTTAGGAGGTATCTGTATAAAAGCATTATTTTCCACAAAGCTGGGCTTCAGGCATTTTTTTCCTCCCTCCACAGAGGATCATTCTCCTTTGTATCGACAATGTACATCATCTTGCCCATGAAAATACCTCTTTGCTCAGCTTCCTCGCGCAGAATTGTCAGAGAATGTCAACAGATCGGAAGCTTTGAGAGCATCTTGAGAACTGAATGACCGTGAAACATTAAAATTGCATCAAGTTTGAGAAGACTTTTGTTGAAGCTGGAAAAGATGTAACTTGTAGCGTTACACAGAAGGGTTCCTTCAAATTGTTTTTTTTTTGTTTTTGTTTTTTTAACCTTTATCAGAGTTTCAGCATTTTTCAGTTGCTGAAAAGAGACAGTAGTTTGGTGTGAATGATTCATTGTAGAAAATGTGCAGACACTTTCTACACACATGTTTTTTGACCATCCAGACCCAGCAGTGGACCAACATGTGCCTTCTGAGTGTTTATATGTGTTGCTTGAGATGGTAAAACAGCAGCTATAATAATTTTCTCAGAGGACTCTGCATGGATCCCTCTTGAAAAAGCACATTTTAAGCCAAAACCTCAAAACTATGGTTAAGCAATAGCTCAGGCATAATTTATAACCATTTTGTGCCATAACTTTAACATTAAACTATACAGACATCGGGTTCCATAGGCCATTAGGTATTTTGCAGCAAAATACTCTTAATTATGTTATTTGGCATTTTTCCACTTGCACAACAAACATTTGTGTACTGTGAACTAATGTTTTTAATTACAAACAAACTGATTCGAACCCGAGCCACTGAACAGCGGGGCTGAAAGCAGCCGCAGCCAATCCGACTGCATCACTGCTTTCTGATTGGTCAAAATGTTTCATCACAACATGGAAAGGGGACACTGTTTATTTGCTGTCTACACAAAAATAACAGCTGGGAATTGATGAACTTCCAGCTTGACTGTCTGGGCTGTTTGGGCTGGGTTTCTACAACTCTAACAAATTCATCTTTAACTCTGCGAGAAACATGAAGGAGATCTAGGACGTCACTAACAAGTTCTCTGGGTACGGTTCTCATCACACGGATAAAGAACGCAGAGAACACATTAAACACTATAACAAGCACAATAACAAAAGTGGCTCTGATAGAAAAACTCTCCATCAGTTCGAATCCATGGATGCGGAAACTGTGAAGAGAATTGAGTCAGAAACTCCGTCACCGGACTGAGATACACTGGAACAACAGAACCTTCAGAAACTTCAGTACCAGCACAGTACAGTTTAGAACCTGATACAACTTCAGTACCATCACAGTACAGTTTAGATACAGAACGGTTCCTGTAGGTCTGTGGCAAAAACTCCAAAGCTGTTGATAAACAACTGCAGATATTTTTGTAACAGTTAAAGTATGCTGATAATCTACAGAGGACTCTCAAAACAGAAAGTACAAAAAAAATCTCTATTTACAATAATACAGCGTTCATGCTCTCTCTCCACAGCCCCCATCTTCGATTCAACAACCTGACTCTCATCTCCACTCACGGCCTCCCTAGCAGCCACAGCAGTGAAAACATGGCTTTTCTGTGTACGAGGTGGGATAATGCAATCATTTTGGGGGTGCAACAACAGACAAATTTCAATACCTTAAAAACCCCTTAAGCTAAGATTTTGCAATTTGGTGTTTTTACAGTGGGCTACGTTTGCAAGCTTCTCCTAAAGCCCTGTTTGGCTCACTCAACAAATTAGCCGCAAATGGCCAATAAAAATTCAGCACCCAATACGTGCCTGTGTCAATATCTTGTGATGTTGAGGATTGAACTTCATGAATACTGACACCCTGAACCACTAGCACAGGCTTTGGATGGTCACCGAATTTCATGCAATTTCATCCATAGGGGGCGCAACAAGTGACACATTTCAGTATCTTCAACATTCATTTGGTTTGTTCCAACACAGAAGTTATCTTTGTATTTTTGCTTTCTCTTTGGGTTATATTTACAAATGGAAATATATGATGCACTGAAAGTTTATTAAATAATCAGAATTAAAAAGCGTAATTGTTTTGAATTTTTATGTTATGACCGCACAGACACATAGGGACACAAAGATAAGAACAATGTGAGTCTAAATAGAATTAAAATAAAACCTATGCAGAAATACTCTTTACAAAATACACTGTTATTTACACAAATGCCCAAAATTCTACAGATAAATAACTTACAGTTAAGGAATTAGTAACACAGGTGTCACTTGGTTTGATTACTTAATAAGCACATATTTCAGACAACTGACAAGTAATTGTTTATCACAGGGTGAGAAAGCAGTGATTTTAAATTTTAAATGAATTTAAAGGGTAATGGATGAGAAAGTGACGGTCAGGTAATTGTGCTGTTTGTCCGTAGCCACTGCTACAGTGACCGTGACCACGCCCTGCTGTCTCTGCACTCCTGGGTCAGTGTGGTCACAGGGAAGATGACAGCCATCGACCGAACTTCTAAACACGTACAGGTCATTGGAGGCAGGACAGTCCCATACGATCATCTCATCCTCTGTACCGGACAACAGTATCAGGTACAATGTTCACATCCGACTCACACCACTGTTGTACTGCGATATTGTCTGTTTGTTGTTGTCTGTTCAGTGCTGTAACTGCCTCCTGTGTAATAATAATCACATATGTTGCAACACCAGTCACTCTGGAAGGTTTACATCCCGTTCACACTGTATTGTTACATTACATCACTGTATATTTTTGTGGCACCTATTTATTGTGGTGTTTGTATTGTTTCTGTCATTACTTCCACTCTGTTGAATGTTCTTATATGTAGCCATGGTCCGTGAATAAACGTCTCATCTCACTCTGTACGTGTTCACAGCTGCTGATGGCAATAAAGTAACCCTGAACCTTAAGATTAGGTGAGGTTTGGGGCCAGATTGTTTCTAATGAAGAAAAAATATGCAACATCTGGTGTGGAAGCTGTTTAATGATGCTTGCAGCACTTCAGAATACAGCTTTAACCCTTAGAACTCAGTAAACTCTGATTTCAATAAATATAAACGGTGTAAAACTGTCTAGAACCGGTGTTGGTTCTCCTACACTCTCACCATTTGTTGCTCTTTCTCTTGGCGCGCCGTCACCCGGACACTCTCCGGAGCCCCTGCCTCTGCGTGTCTTGCCCTCCCACTTGTCGACGGAGACCATCCGGAAAGTTCTCAGATTTCTTGTGTTTTTTTTTCTGTTTGTTCCTACAAAAAAATAAAAATTTCTTCATTTTTGTTCTTCATGTTCATTTGCGTGTGACTCAATTTTTAAACCCCAGTGGTGGACTCTATTATTACATGTTTTTAAATTACAGTAACTTTGGTTCTGCATGACACAGGAACCCCAAACAAGGGTTGAAGTCTGTGTTTTGACCCTTTATCTGCATCCACATGCCTGTTTTCCAGATACCCTGCCCTACTGGAATTGACATCAGTAACTGGAGCTCCAAGGGTCGAGTCCCCAATCAACCCAGGCGCAGAAGATACACTGGCCACGTTCCTTCCAACTTCTTCACTCTGAACGGTCAGCATGACTGCACCCAAGCCTACAACTGGCTGCAGGACAACTTTGTGGAGCAGCAGGGTGAGTGTGTGCACATTAAACACTGATTATGTTCTTACTTCTTAAAGGGAAACCTTTGAAAACAAGTCAACTCTCTACAGAAAAACACATTTCTGCATGTTTTAGTCCACACTCCCTGCTGTTGTGCTGAATTTAATGTATCAAACAGAAAAATGGCATAAAAGGTTGCCTGTAGATATGATATTTTGGTCTTTTACCATTATAAGCACTTTAAAAGGTGAGTCTAAAGCATTCCATTGTTTCATTTTTCCTCTTGACTGTTTTAACCTGTTAAAAATGAAAGAATAAGAGATATTCTAATAACTCTACCTCAAAGGGTTAAACAGTCGCTGCTGCGCATTTAAAGCTGGTCCCAGATCAGTGTAGAATGAGCAACTTTTACACACAGCTAATCTTTTTTAGTGAGGCTCCATTACTCCCAGCCCGCTCCAACTGGCAGGCCATAATGAGGAGCTAATTAGTCAGAGTGAAATCTTTCATCTGTCACACACAGGTCGGCCTCCTCCATCTATTTACAGGATGATATTAATATCAGGAGGGCTTTAGAATTAATCTCGCTCTCTGAAGGCAGAGAGGAGAGCGCCAGCGATCCATGTCTGATTAAGCCTATTATATTTACTAATTACAGGCTCCTTTAATAATCCGGGAAGTAGCGCAATTATCAGTGAATGCAAATTATGCCGTCCAAATGTAGAGGATATCAATTTGGCAAGATGGAAATTTGCATTTTGTTCCGTCCAGAGGTGAGGTACCGAGACTGCCTCGCCTCCGAACAAGCCAGGACGATTACGGTTTTCTTTTTTATTCCGTTACAGAGGAGTGGAATAATGACTGAAATCATTTTTGGAAGAGTGAGGAATATGTTCAAATATCTCCCAAAAGTTGCATACATGACCTGAAGAGTTTGATTCCATCCATTTGCAGCAATTCTGCAGACTTTGTGAAAATTCTCAGTTTGTGTAAGTTCTGGTTTGTGGAAATTTTAGGTGTAAATTCTGGAGTCTGGGAAAACAATCACAGTTGATGTTCAATCAAAAACAGATTTATTTATCCAGTAAATTTGATGTTAATTGTAATATAGCAATGAAGTATTGATATTTAGTGTCTGTAAAGCCCTATCGCCCCCAACAGCCTATAAAATGGAAAAAAATAAATGTTCTTGAAAGTGGTCTATGATGTGTTTTGGAACAAGTATTTTCAAAAATCTAGATGTTGATTGATGATGATGATTATTATCATCATTATTGTTGTTGTTGTTTTTGTTTTTGTTGTTGTTGTTCTTGTTGTTGTTAGTCTTTTCTATGGGTTAATTGAGCAACAGCATCAATGAACCACTTTTGGTTTTCCAGTCTTCTTTAAATGAGTGATTGTGAAAACCCAGTTAAGTTAAATTTCCACTTAATGTAAAGCTTCTTCCCTGATTAAGTTTTCTAAGACCATTTACATTACTGAAATCTGTACACTGACGGTTATTTAGTGAACCATGAGTGTTGATTCTAAGAACCCTCTTTGAAGAGTGTTTTATGCTCCCGCTTGACAGAATATTTCATGTTTTATTCAGGACTTTAAATGTGTAATTTCATGACGTCACTCATGTTGTTTACTCGCTTTAATCCCGTGAAGTACAAGAGGCTTAACTGTAAGGAACATTTAATAGAGCAGCACAGGCAGAGCATGTCATTAAATACATCTAAACGTTCAGCCTGAGAATAAAAATATAAAACCAGGAGAGCTTTGAGATGAGGCTGATGGACAATGAGGATCTGGGCACACCTGTCAGAGTGTGAAAAATTTTAATTTATTCTATTTTATTTCAACCTGTGATTGTGTGCGTGTGCGTGTGCGTGTGTGTGTGTGTGTGTGTGCGTGTGTGAGTTTAAGCGTGTGCTTGTGTGTGTGTTTTTGTGTCTGTGTCTGTGTGTGTGTTAGTTTGTGTGTGTGTTAGTATGTGTGTGTATGTGTGTGATTGTGTGTGTGTGAGTGAGTGTAAACATTTGTGTGTGTGTGCGTGTGTGTGTAAATCTGCTTCTCAGTTCTTAATGGCTGGGCTGAATAAGTGACCGCTGGACTGTTCAGCACCACGGACAGGGCTCGGTGCAATTCCCTCTAAACCCTGCAGCTCCTGCTGCTGCATGTCCACTAATGCAGTGAGAGTGCAGATAATTCCTGAGTTATAAAGATGCACACCAGCACAGCACCTTTCCCACACGCTTTTACAGGGACGGTTCAGCCAAATTTCCCCAATTTCTCTCTCCAAATGTGCAGTAATGCACAAAAGGCTTCTGTGCAAACTGTTTAAAGCCATTTATCTGAACAGTGAGGGACTTTCTGTGACCACATACACAAATTAGCATTAGAGTAAATTCAAACAGACTTTTTGTTTGTAAGAAGTACTTGACATTTTGTGACATGGTTAGAAGAACACAGGTTTCGTTCCAGATTTCACCTCCAGCCATTGTGTGGATTTTTGAAATTCCATCAGCAGCTCCTGATTAAATAGAATGACATTTCAACTGAGCTGAAGCACGTATTTGAGGTATTTGATGAGAACTACAATGTAATTCTGGGCATCCACGAGGAGGACTGCGAATGATTAAGCAAACACAGACATAAAATCACTATTTACTGTATTAGTATTATTTTATATATTACAATTTTAGCTTTGAAAAGCATATACTGCTCAGCTAAACAGGGTTTCAATATAATTTTCTCAGGTTGCTTAGGCTGTTGCATGGTACTTCTCTAGCACTGCACCAAAGATCATAATCCAATGAGGTATCGGCTTCTATAACTTGCCTCGTAACTCCAGAATTAAATGTTAAAACACCAAATATATTTTGCCAGATCAGCTGCATTTTTGATTCATTTTTGCTCAAATTGTTCCATTAGAGAAACCCTGCACTACTCAAACTCCATTGTGCACCATTCTTCAACACCTTAGTGTGTATTGTGTTCATAATATGAGTATATAGATGCATTTTCACAGGCTCAAAAGAGAAGCATTTATCATGCTTCAATCAAAATCTTCCACCGCCGGGTAAAACGTTGTTAAAGTGCTCGCATGACTGTGCATTCACAGTGTTCTCGCGCCGGCCTCACTGTAGAGCATAATTAGCCGTAGTTGTTGAGATAGCTGTGGGCTTCCTAATCAGAGAGCCCATTTACAAAGGGCCCCTCATTTAGATCCACCTATTTTCATCACCATTAACATCATCATTGCGCTGAAGGAGTTTTTGCCCTTGTGTTTGAGGCTCGGCAGTAGAAGTGGGAGAGTCACCTGACACCCCCCTGTTTCCTCTTTCTCTACACATGAGTGAGGACTTGAAATCACATTATTATTGTAGCATTACACCTGTCATTGTGATTTGCAAGATTTTACAAACACTGAGGTAGCAAGGTTAAAGTAAGCATTACTTACTGCATTGATTTGAAGGAAATTGTGCTTATATATGCGATTTGACTAAAATATTAATATTCAGTTACAAGAAATTCAAGCAACAAAATATGCGAGCTGTAAAAATGAACTGAAGTTCTTCATTGAGGTGATCAGACTAGTGAACGTGGTTTAGGACTCAGTATGACTTACGGTGATCTGAAAAAATGAACTGAACTTCATTAAGGTGATCCGACTAGTGGATGGGGTTTAGGACACAGTATGACTTACTAGAAGCTGTAAAAATGAACTGAACTTCACCGTGTTGCCAAAGACTGCTTTTGACAACAGGGTCTGTTTTCACACACCACCTCTGGAGTAAAGGTCCATCTCTGGACTCTTAGTGTTTGTTAGCAACATAACTCTACAGTAAATCTAGTCAAACCACACAAATAAAAAACAAATTATTTTATTCAGAACAACACAAGTAATACTTACTTTGCTCTAGTTACATTAGTGTCTGTAAAATATTGCATAAGACAATGCAAGTGGCAGCACAATTGTAATATCCTTTTATCAGCCAGAATTGCTTGATTATGAAAAGGCCTTTGAATTCTGTATAGCTTCTTAAAGCAAAATCAGCTTTCCAATCGAGGATTTACAGTCCTAGACTGTATTTTCCTTTTGATGGAGAATCTCCGTTCAGAACTAGGAATAATCCCTGTCCAGGGATCTGACCCTTACTTTTGTAAACGCCAGCCTCTAGACTAAAAGAACACCCCCCCCCCCCCCAGCTTATTAAAGCACTCTCGCTAGTAGATGTGGTGAAAATGGTTAAAGCAATGTGTCAATAGAAAGCAGTGGTGATGCTGCCAGAGCTGCAATTCTCATACTGCCTCAGTCTAGACACTAGCGTCTACAACACATAGAGGCATGGATTCAGAAGCTACTCTGAATTCAGAATAATCTGGGTCTGTGTCTGCCTCTCTATAATGAAGTGAAAAGGGCTAAGGACTTCAATGTTAGGCTGCTGGCATTGGTGCAGTGGAGCTGTACGATATGGACAGAATATCAGTATTGTGATTTTATGGCTTCATATTGCCTGTCAACACATTACAGACCCCATATCATCACTTTTCAAGACTCGAAGTCTGTAAATAGCGTTTGAAATGGTACATTTACACCAATATCCATACAGTCCATGCATGGAAAATAAGCAAGTTTTGTGATGTTCTGTGCCATCGCAGTACGGTTCAGGTACAGCACAGTTCCTGTACACCTGTAGAAGAGCGTTCAGAAAAACAATTTATCCCAAATCACACTTGCACTTTCTATCCACTCCCTGTTTAGCACTTAGGACTCTCCTCTGGTTCTTCCACTATCCTGAAGTTTGAATGTTTCCTCAAACTAAATAATTGCTTTGGATTAGAGCCTCTGCCAGATTTTTTGATGATTAACATTTGTGATTAACATTTGTATTATAGAATGCATATCATTTAACATTTACAGGCCTCTGCCAGATTAATGTATTGTGATGTATGTAATATTACTGGTAGCAGTGAAGATATGCTCTCCAAAGCTGGAGTAAAATACTTATTCATAAGGGTAACCCATCCTCTTCTGGTCCAGATAATGTTAGTCCATGTTTTGCTGTGCTTCTTCTTCCACAGGTAATGCGGTGATATATGGCAACTCCATGGACGTGTACAGCTGTGTAGAGGCGCTGCTGTGTTTGGGCGTGAGAGGCTACCGGATCCATGTGGTTCACACACCTGCAGACGATCCTCAGTCTTGCTTCCAGAACCCTGAAGTGGACCAGGTGGTCAGGAATGCTCTGCAGACCAAGGAAGTCCATGTCCATCACGATTGCCTGCTGGCTCAGCTGAATGACGGACAGCACCCCGAGCCCCTCGCCGCAGTTTCCTTTACCACTGATGGCGAGCCCCTCAGACTGGAGTGTGCGGTGAGTGAAAATCAATACAGCTTCTGTGTAAGGTAGAAAAGAGCTCAGGAGAGAAGTGCGCTAGTGAAGGACAGCAGATCTGTGCAGATAACTAGAGTTTGACCACACACTCTTTACTTACACTGTGAAGAACAGCTGAGAATTTATACAGGAAACACTGCAGGAATGGACTGGATTCCTTAAATACAGCAGAAATTGTGCATTATTTTCAGTGAAGTCCTATTTATTTTACAGCAGTTTACTGCTGCTGCAGCATTTTATTCCTACCCGGATTTTAATATATTTTACATGCTTTGGTATTCCATAGGAATAATGGTAGGACTTGGTAGGTCTTTAGTTAGTCTTACAGAAATAATAGGAATAAACGGGTTAATAAGCCAAAAATCACTTTCTCCAGATGTAGTCAATCAGCCAGGAGCCAAAATATCTCCTCTGTAGTTTAGAGCTGGAACTCTGAGTCACACAAAGCTTTGCTGTAAATACAAACCCAAAACTCAAAGGCCACCATTGAGGTGGCACAGATTTGTGGAAACAAACTGCTTAAATGCTATATTGAGAAGCTTGGCCATGACACCAACAGGGACTTTAATGACGCTGCATTCAAATCCATAGACTTTAATATGGAGCTGGTCCCCCTTTGCAGCTATAACAGCTTCCACTCTTCTTGGAGGACTTTCCACAAGATTCTGGAGTTTCTGTGGGAATTTGTGTCCATTAATTCTGTAGCATTTATGAGGTCAAACACTGATGTTGGACGAGAAGGTCTGGATCACAATCTCCGTTCCAGTTCATCC
>JBBIGB010000156.1:1608329-1618848 GCA_037577075.1 Alestopetersius hilgendorfi | reverse complement strand
ACGCCCACCCCTCCAAAACAACACAGACACACAGACACACACACACACACACACACACACACACACACACATACACACACACACACACACACACACACAAACACTCATCCTGTTTTAATTTCACATTCTGATGGACGTCTCCTCCTTCTGGCAAGAAGTGAGCGCCTCCCTACAGGAGGCTGGGCTGCCAGAGCCTCACACCCAAGTGTGTGTGTGTGTGTGTGTGTCTGCCGAAAAGCCATCAGACCGTAAAGCAGGATAGAGGTGGGGTCCCCCCATCCCTGGTCGCGCGCCCTTGGGGCCTCTGCGCGTCTCCTGAACCCCCTCAGGTGCGTCTGCTTAGCCAGATCTGCAAATCCGAGCACAGGCCCCGCCTCCGCTCTAGGCCCCGCCCGCCCGCATCCGCTGGGGAGCACGCAGCGATCTGATTGGCTAGATATGAGGCAAGCGTGGGGAGGAGGTCGGTGTGGGGATGGGGGATAGGGGGTGTGGGCAGTGTCATCATTCCTGCTTAAAACCGCGCGCTGTTTTTCTGCACTGATGAAACGCGTCTGATGTGAAGGGGCTCCACAGACCGCCCCCCGCCCGACCTCCCGTACCAGGAACATAAACCGGCCTTTTTTTTTGACTGAAGTGCCTTTTTTCAAAGATGCCGCGAGGGTTTCTGGTAAAGAGGAGCAGGAAAGCGACGCCCGTGTCGTACCGGGTGCGCGCGGATGAAGAAACCGAACCTGCAGCATCAGCACCAGCACCTTCATCATCACCACCATCGACATCTTCTTCATCTCCTTTAACATCCTCCGCGTCCTCTCTGGCCATGAGGACCGACTGCAAGCCGGTGCAGTTCGGGAACCCAGAGTCCGTGTGTCTCGCGCTCTACAGCCCCACGCGACCGGTCAGCAAGGAACACGAGCGCGCCGGTCTGGAGAAGCGCTTCAGCCTCGGGTCTCCGATCTCGGCCGAGTCCTTCCCGAGCCCCGCCGCCCTGCACAGCCTGGACCAGCTCCTGCTCGCGCCCGTGGACCTCAAGATAGGCACGAGCAACAGCAACCGAGGCGCGGGCGGGCACGCGCCCAAGCGCCCGTGCTCTACGTCCTCCGAGGCCTCGGAGCGCAAACACAAGCCCAAGCGGCCTAAAGCGGTGCGCAAGCTGCAGTTCGAGGATGAGGTCACCACGTCTCCGGTGCTGGGGCTCCGGATCAAGGAGGCTCCTGAGGGCCACGAGGAGGAGGGGCGCGCGGGCCCGCACCGGCCGCCGCTGGGCGAGTTTGTGTGCCAGCTGTGCCGCGAGGCGTACGCGGACCCGTTCGCGCTCGCGCAGCACCGCTGCTCCAGGATCGTGCGCGTGGAGTACCGGTGCCCCGAGTGCGAGAAGGTGTTCAGCTGCCCAGCCAACCTGGCATCGCACCGTCGCTGGCACAAGCCCAAGCCCGCGAGCTCGCACGAGCCGGGCGCGCAGGGTCCGGTCGGCAAGAGCGCGCAGGACAAGAGCAGCTCGGAGAGCGAGCGGGACACCGGGAGCCCGGTTCTGTCCGAGTCCGGGTCGGAGGAGGACGCGGGTGCGGGCGCGGGCACATGCGAGTGCCAGCACTGCGGGAGGAGGTTCAAGAGGCACGCTTACCTGAGGAAGCACGTGCTCGCGCACCACAGCCACCAGGACCAGCTGAACAAGGAGGAAAGCGACGCGCTGCGACCCCAGACTCAGCACCAAACTCAACCCCAGCATCAAGCCCAAGCCCAGCCTCCTCTCGTTCTGAGCCCCCAGGACGTCAGCATGTGTCCCATCTGCGGAGAGTCCCTCCCCAACCGCGCGAGCCTGGAGAGGCACGCGCGCCTCCGGCACGCCTCACGCGCATTCCCATGCAAGCACTGCCCGGCCGTCTTCTACAGCTCCCCCGCGCTAACGCGCCACACCAACAAGTGCCACCCATCCGAGAATAGGCAGGTGATCCTGCTACAGGTCCCCGTGCGCCCGGCCTGCTGAGCGCAGCGCCTCTCCACTCCACTTTTACGCGCGTCTCCAGAGTCTTTTTTTTAACCACTGCGCGTAAAGAAACGCGACAGTGACTCCAAATGACCACTTTTGCACGCGTCATTTACGCACGGCGCGTAAAGAGATACGACAGCGCCTAGAGACTCCAAATTGCCACTTTTACGCGCGTCTCCAACGGCTTTCTTTTACGCACGGCGCGAGAAAGAGAGACGGCAGCGTAACAGAGTCTCCAAAAGTCCACTTTTATGCGTGTATCCAGGGTTTGTTGGCAGAGAGATACGGCAGAGACTTAAAGAGGCAAACAATCCAGTGACCTACACTTTTACGCACGTCTCCTGCGTCCACAGGACACAACAGAGACTAAAACAACTCCAGACTCCAAATCCTGAAGAAGAAGAAGAAAAAGAAGAAGAATAAGAACAGGAAGAAGAAAGAAGAAGAAGAAGAAGAAGAAGAAGAAGAAGAAGAAGAAGAAGTAAAAGCACTGTTTAGACTGTTAAATTATTTTTCTAGGATTCTTCTGCAGTAGCTTCTAGACCTAAGAAGACCTGTGTGCCAACACAGCAAGATGCCTTTCAGTCCACTGGCTTGTCCACTTACTTACACACTTTTTAGCTTTAATAGAGCTTGTGAATCTGTGGACTTTGGGACTCTAGCTTTTCCTCTTGTCCCCCATTCCTGAAAAGAGCCCCTACTCTTCCTCCCCTTTAGCGTAGCCAGAAATGCCTTGAAATAACAGCTCTTGTTTCCACAGAGGCTCCGCTGTAAACCTGCCTTAATCATGTAAACACGGGCTGATTGAATGTCTTATTTATCCTAAAGTGCGTTGAGACGGTGTGCTTATTATTTTTATATCAATCCGAGGTGTGTGTGCTTTCACACCGGCTTTTATTTATCAATTATGTATTTATTTATTGCAAATGTTTTATTTAAATTATTCTGTCCAGTGGTACGTGTGTTGATTAGGGCTAGACAAGTTTTTGAAGCAGCCAAAAGTTGATCTGAGTGATGGGTCAATAGCCTAGGAGTGGAAAAGATGAGCTGTCCCACTGCTTTTAGATAGATTTACAATCATTAGCCTATTCCCTATGGGCCAATTAGGTTTTTTTTTTTTTAAAGATCATTACAGTGCTTGTGTGTCTCTCCAGTATTGCTATATGTCCAAATATGAATAATAATAATGATAATAAACAATCCAAAACTCTTACATGGGATGAGTTTGAGTCATGTTGTGGGGGGAGAAGCTGGTGCAAATTATTTATATCATGAATCAATCACCTGAATTGAGTGCTGTTTATTTTATTATGCAAAGAAACTCTATAAGTATCGTGCTTAGTGTCAGTCACCCAAATAGAATATAAAAAAATTATTGGGGCACATTTACCCAGTTTTAGTTCATCATTCATGACATATTTTTGTTTCTTTAGTTTAGAATTGGGTTTATGTCAAATCAGGTTTATATCATGAATGTAGAGGATTCTGTTTCGAGATCAGTCCACTCCAGTCCTGTCTGACACAGCAGTGTGTAGCGGTGAAGTTTAGATCATTTTAACAGCTCACAGTTAGTCATACTGTGTCCTAAACTGCACCCAGAAGTCTGGAGAACTTAATGTGGTTTGAGCAGGTTGAGATAAGTTTTCCAGATGATTTTACAGGAAAGATTCGGGTGATTTTTGATTTTTTGGTGTAAGCAACGTCATAGTTTCAGCTCCAAACTAAAGAAATAAAATACACTCAAAATATGATCGACTACAGCTCAAAAGTCACACCACAGGTTTTTAAAACGTATCATTTTTTTCATTAACCTTTATTAAACACTGGAACTCTAAATGAAAATGTGTGAAGAGGCAGTCCTTTCTAAGGTGAGAGAATCTGTAACAGTGCAGGTCTGACTCCTATTAACTGGTTTTTGGTGAAACAGAGTCAAATTCTAGACTGTCCTTTAACTTTAAATGCACTCGTTACTGTTTCAGCACTTAATAGCTCCTTAAATATCTTAATGGCTCCTTAAACACTGGTCTGGAGATCCACACTATCATTATAACTATTTTAGAGGGCTTGTTGTAGGTCAGCAGTGATGAATGAAACAATTTCTGGCTATTAAAGACCATGAAAATGCTGAAAGAGTATTTGTTAATAAAGAATATTGAGTGTATTTTAAATAAATATTTCGTGTTTGATGGGTAATGTCGATCTAGGGTGTTTCCCAAACCATCTCCTTAAAAAAAACATCCTGAGATCCATTAGGGTTCAGTGACATTGATTGAATAAATTAAAAAAATAAAGTGCAATCCTGAGCTCACAAGCATGTCAGCATTTATGGAGACGAGTGTGAAAGTGGAGAAAAATGCCTTCACATTTAAAAACACAGATTCTATCACTCTGAATGTTTGGCGTCCACTGAGGGCTTGTTTACAGTCACATCACTGGTGTTTCCCCTCCCTGTATCTGCAGGCAACGGCGATATATTTAACATGAGAGCACCTG
The DNA here is from genome assembly GCA_037577075.1 of Alestopetersius hilgendorfi. Taxonomy (NCBI): domain Eukaryota; kingdom Metazoa; phylum Chordata; class Actinopteri; order Characiformes; family Alestidae; genus Alestopetersius; species Alestopetersius hilgendorfi. The sequence continues at coordinate 1,614,368 of JBBIGB010000156.1, read as the reverse complement.
CAGGGCCGTTTATGTTTGACACACCTTTTAGAGCCACATTTTCTGTTGAAATCTGCTGACTGGCCTGTGCTAAATGTGATAAAACAGACAGAATTTTGAACTTTGATCCTTCGTTTGTTGATCAGCCGCTTCTTCTAAACCCAAAATGCGGTTCAGAAAACCTCAAAAACATACATTGTCATAAATCAGTGCATTCAAAATAATTCAGGGCGACTCTGTGTGTGTGTTTATGTGTGTATTCAGCTCTTAGTGGGGACCAAATCTTCTCATGGTGAAGGAATCATGAAGTGCTGTTCGGACACACACACACACACACACACACACACACACACACACACACACACACACACACACCTGTAGTATTTGCACACTAAATTGCACATATAGTCTTGTCTTCTGATTCTGGTACACTTTCTATTGTGTATCAAGGACTGTATGGTTCTGTATTGGCAGGTATGTAGTGGCTACAGAATGCTAGTGAAAGCTCTCAGACACACACACCTGGGCTGCACCTGCTTCATCCTAGCAACCAACTCCCATGGCTGAGCAGCAACAGGCGCACTGTGCAGCACTGCACAAACACAGTGGGGACACACACACACACACACATACACACACACACACACACACATACACACAGGCCCCGTGATGACATTGGCTACAAACACAGGATCCTAAACACTGCAGATAAACAGCGGATCTACAGTACATGTTAAATACACCTTCACACCATCAAGGTGAGGTTTTTCTAACCAGTTCATCATCCAGACAAGTTCATATGGCAGAATAATCATGATGTCAGATTTGTGTCATTCAGCATTTTTAAGCTAGAAAAATCTGGAACGACTCTAATGTGATGATCAGCGGTTAGACCTGCTACCAAGAAACAGATTAAATATAAAAAATATAAACAAATAATTAAAATAAGTAAAATGAAAGTCAACATATGCTGAGGGGGTTTAATTTTCAACTCCCATTAATAATCTCTCCCGAACTTGTAGGATCTTCTTTACAACATCAGCAGAACCTGTCCATCCCTCAACACTGACATCACTCAGATACTCGTTCAATCACTGGATGACTTTAACTCACTCCTGGCTGGCCTTCCTATAGAGACCATCAGGTTTATCCAGAATGCAGCAGCATGTCTGGTCTTCAATGCACCAAACACTCCAATACTGCAGACCCTCACCGGCTTCCTGTGATTCTCCATTAGATTTACACTCACCTACGGAGCCAAAATTAATCCAGTTCCTTCTGGCCAATCAGCTCTGATCAGACCTTAGGGTCCAGCTTATTTACATCATTTATGTTTTACCCTGAATGAAAGGAGTTGTTCTTTAGTCCATCATTGTAATTATGTGGTCTTAGCTTAAATGAACAATCTGGATTTTCCTTTCACCCCAGATATAGAAGATAAGCCAAAATATATTTTTGTTTCTTTAGTTTAGAAGCTATGAGTTCAGAGCTATGAGGCTAATGCACCTCTAAGTGTGTTGAGCTGAGAAACGGTGCCGTGTTGGCAACCGTCTGAAAGGCACATCACATGACTTGGAGCATGTGCTAATCTTCACCCTCCCAGCATGGGGAGACCTAAATAGCAGGTGGAATTGGCAATGACTGAACTCCTATAACTTTCTTTGGACCATTTTCTCCGAGGGAACCACTGCCCATCTGTCCAGCCCGACTGACCACCATCTGGGTTCCAGGTCACCACCTTATCCTGGATGTGCCATCACTGGGGTCCCTGCCCAAGTATCCATGACTGGTTCATCTGCTTTGGACTGTCTACGTGCTCCTCCCCCATTTAAGGGCAACTGCTGCTTAGAGGCCTTGGCGGAGATTAATGTTCCTAATGTTCTTGTTGTTGTGAGGTTCAGACCTGATTCTTTAAAGCTACTTTTTTGGACTATATAAATAAAATTTAACAGAATTAAATGTATTGCACATCTGTTTATTAGGACGTCTAAGGTTCAGTTTCCTATGGTTGAAGCTGGTATGTAAGTTGCACTAACATTATTTCACCTAATAAAAAGCCACTGACCCAATTTTGTCTCTTAATTATTTTCAATATTTCATTTGGTAGCTATTTACAGTCATTAACATATACACATAAAATAAGGAAACTAAAGTGGAGTGGGTAGTGTCCTGGATTATTGGATTATTGGAAATGTTCATAAATGTAGTTGTGTAGCCTGTTATAACTGCCAAAATATGCTAACAGATACAATATCAAACGAAACCTGGTATAAATGATCTAGTAGAATTTAAGCTCTTGGTTTAATGTTTTACATCCATGTAGTGTTAACAAATGACTTAATTTATACTGTAGTATAGAACCACCATAGATCATAAGAAACAACGGGACCGCCATAGATCATAAGTAAAACTATGATGGGGCTGATTTATATCTAGCCCAAGCTGTAGATTCACACATCCTGCCACGACTGTAAGAATACATTTAACGGAGCTCTCAGATTTTGGACTTTAGTGTGTGAAAGTAGTGTGTGATAGGTGTTATTAGCTGTTAGTTAAAGGTTAAGTGACAGAAAGGTATGGGAAGTTTAAAGATTTGTTTTCCAAGTGTTTTCATCTAAAGTTAAAAATAAGCACCTCCATTGAAACATGGAGAGCAGATGCATACAGTGTATTATTGATCATTTAATCCACTAAACATTCAGTAAAACATCTTAAATGCCTTCTGGTGTCTGGTTTATAGTATTTCAGTCTATACTTTTTGAATAATGTTGAATTGAATCTAACTCATATTGGGTCCATTTCTGGAACAGGGTTTAATCCTAGTCAATCCAGAGATGTTCACAAGTCATTTTCACCAAGTCCAAGTAAAGTCTCATGTCTTTGTGCTCGAGTCCAAGTCAAGTCTCAAGTATTTGAGTGGCAATGTTTACAAGTGCCGACTCTAAATGTGTGATTTTTGAGCTGTAAATGTTGAGCTCTAAATGATTAGAAGATATGCTAATTGGCCACGCCCCACCATTACAATTGGCTGTTTCTTAGCAGGGGGCTGGGCTGTGTGCTGTGATATGCCCTCACCAACATGGAGTATTTGCCATAAATGATCTACTGGAAATGATCTTATATCTAAATGTTAAATATGAAAAATATATCTTTCACTCAAAATGTGAAACTCCATAGTTAGATGAGGCTCGGTGACACCTTTATTGACCCTTCGAAAACCGTTATTAGCTGAAAAACGTTCGCCTTGGAAAAAAGTGATGGGACACAGGGGCGAGGTGAACGGTTTTCGGGTCGTTGGAAAGAGTGCGCGATATAAATAAATAATTCCTTGAAATGAACCTGGTTTACAAGTTATGACTCACGAGTCACAACACCCAAGTCCAAGTCAAGTCTCAAGTCATTGAGGTCAAGTCTAAAGTCATAAGTCTTTGTGCGACTTAAGTGGGACTCGAGTCCCCATCTCTGAGTCATGGTCTACACAGCACTCTGACTCATTAAAATCATGAGTCTCATATCTTATCCAATTATATTTTTGTAAGTTTTAATGAGAAGTTGTAATAATCTGTTGCCATTAAAACTGTCTATCCAGTAAAACTGCTGTGGCAGCAGAAATGAGGATGTGTTTTTCCCAGATGTTTTCAGGGTGAAACATCTGTTTTACTTTTTGCTCACTGATATGCACTTAAATAATAGCTTACTAATATATTAGAAAGTAGTTTTATACTTAGATTTTATTTAGTTCTATAATTAAAAAACTATATTTTATCAAACATTTAGAATGTTTTATTTAATCTTTAAATATGATTCATTGATCTATAATAGTAATCATCTGATCACCACTTCATTTTTAGGGCCTTATTTTTCCCATCATCTCTATTTTCCAAGTTCATGGCTTAACAGGAACAAAACTGTTTTTAGCGAAGTGAGGTGTTGTAAACATTTTTACATGTACAGTAAACCCCGATTATCATGGGGTTATGTTAAAAAACGCAGTGTTGTGATGTAGTAAAAAAAGTTTTTATTTTTATTGAGTAAATACTTTCATTTTAAATTGAGCTTAAAACATTACCCTTAAAGAAAACGTAAAGGCAAACCTATATCTGTATTGTACAGTTTACACTGAACTGTTGTCTCCCGAAGTGCTAGAATGTAAATAGCGATGTTACTCCTGTATAGACTGGACTGGAATTCATGCAGCGCCTTTTCTTTGTTATAAGCAGGTAAATACCGTAATAAATTAATTTAATTTACAGTAATAAAAATGCAGGGCTTTAAAAAGAACAAAACGAAAAACACAAGAACACTCGAGACGCTCCACGGCAGAAATTATGGAATGCAGCTGCGTCAAAGGGCAGCAGCCAATCGGATTGGCTACTTTCAAACCGCCTCTGAATACCGTGACATCCGGGCTTCATCCGCCACAGCCCCTCATCCTTGTGCTGGTTGTTTATGTTTCAGGTTGCACTTGTCACGGTTGGGTCAGTGGCCACTAGGGGCCACTGCTTTTCGTTGTTTCTTGGGACTTTTATTTTGATGTTCATGTCTGTTTAGTTCAGTTGTCAGGTGTTTTGGTTTTCACCTGTTTGTGTTTTGTTCTTTGATTCCTGGTTGTATTAAAGTTCTGTTTGATAAGCACCCAGTGTCTGTCCATCGCCTCATTTTTCGCCTCATGTTCCTGTGTGTATGTTTACGTTTCACGTCCATATTTGTAGCGGCCCTAGAGCCAGGTTTCATTTCAGTTTTGGTTTTGTTTAATAAAGACTCTTAGCATGGATGCCTGTTTTCCAGACTGGTCCTTGCTGCGAGGTAAATCACGGGAGCTGGTTAGAGCCGACCCCTGCGACAGCGCTGAGCGGGGGCTCATTCCTTCAGGTGTCTGATGAGGGGGCGCAGCAGACAAGGCCTGGATGACAAAAAAGCAATGCAAAAAAAAAAAATGCTGAGGATATCTGCACTTTCCGCACATGTGTGGGGGATTCAGTGAACAATTATTACTTCAGTTCTCGACTGCTGAACTGCATATAAGCGGGGATTTACTGTATACCAATTACCAGTGTTATAGTGGAATTAAAACCCCCTTTATTAAAGTGAACATATTTTAATATAGCAAATAAAACACTGTAACAGTGAAACAGTGAAATTTGGAAATATCAACTATTAAATTTTTTAGTGTTTCAACAGTAAATCAGAAATTAGATATGTGACAAATAAGCAGCTACATGTGCTGAAACACCTTTTAACACCTTTTGTTCACATTTTCAAAGAAATCACTGGTAATATTTAAAAGTAAGCACAGAAATCAGAAACAATATGGTCAATATTAACTAACAGAGCAGATGGAAGCAGTTAAAGAAATACTGAACACAAACACAGCCTGGAGCACATTAGAATATTTTAATTAGAATATTATCCCTCCACACAAAAAGAGAGAGAAATACACCCACACACACAGACACACAGATCAAAGCTTTCAGAGACGTAAGTCTGCAGGAGCATTAAATGTCATTAAAACCGTTAAGCATTTTGATGGATTCTGTGTAAAATAAAAAACTGTAATGTTTGTCCTTTATACCACTCACTCCATCACACATTCCATTAGGGTGCTATTCCCTAACAATGCATGCTCCTGTGAGCTCACACACACACACACACACACACACACACACACACACACACACACACACACACACACACAAACATAAAGGCCCAGCCCACACACACCACTCCCTGTTTGAGTGACAGGTGGAGTGCAGCTGCAAAGCGGGCCAAGAGAGATAACGGCAGATAAAGGCCTCTCACACACAAACACTACACACACACACACACACACACACACACACACACACTTTTTAATTTTAGGATGTATGGACCTACAAATGCATTGTATGTAGTATGTATATGCAGGTGTCAATATATATTAGTAATAATATGTTCATTAAACACATGCGCGCACGTGATTCCCCAACGTTTTAGTTGTGCCAGAAGAGAGAGAGAGAGAGAGAGAGAGAGAGAGAGAGAGAGAGAGAGAGAGAGAGAGAGAGAGAGAGAGAGAGCGCGTGG
>JBBIGB010000156.1:1549193-1562414 GCA_037577075.1 Alestopetersius hilgendorfi | reverse complement strand
CCGAATAAGTGAAATAAAATGTACGGTGTATGTACACTACCACAGGGAATTATTATTTATGTACTGAAGCCACACACATTGCTGCTCACCCACCCGCGGTCATATTTTCTTTCTCCAAAATGTTCGTACGCATGGATGAAAGTTGGCGTACATTTGCGTACATTCTGGCGTCAAGTTTTTTCTATAGATCGCAACGTTTGCGTATAAAGAGCCGTACGCATCTTTTAGGTCCTGTTTTGTGCGTACGCAACGGTTATAAATGAGACCCCTGATCTTTTGCAAACACAGGAAGATTTTTTTTTTCCTTTTTTTTGTTTGCTAAGATACACTTCATTCTCTGTTTACAGTTGTGCAACCGTCATGGTTGAATATCTAACACAGTGGTCCCCAGGCCGCGGACTGGTACCGGGCCATGGGTCATGTGGTACCGGTCCGCGGGCTGTACAAGAAAAAAAAACTGGCTGTTACCCGTGTTATGTTGTTGGCTGGTTGTTATGAAAATAAGCTGCGAGTACCCATTGGATTTACACTTATTATATTTTAAAGATACCCCATTATTATGCGTATCATTTATTTGTATAAATACGTATATGTATATTTATCCACCACTCCTTAAAGGTCGGTCCGTGACCAAATAAAGGCTGGGGACCACTGATCTAACAGAATTGTTCTTCTCATTTTGGCTCGTCAGTACATCTTTTTGTTTTGAGTTGTATTGCAAGGGATTCATCAGAAGCAGATCTTTATTGATCCTGGAAGAAACTGGACAGACACGGCACAAACAATATGACATATAAAAGTGAAAATAAATCTCTCCAGAAAGCACTCTATAAAAAATACACTTTATTACATACAGTTATGTTGGTTGGTGTTGCAGGAAAATGCCAATCTGGAGGTCATGTTGTTTAAAGGGCCGGAGATTTATCTTAAAGAATTCCATGATGCTGTGTGAACAATAGCATGAAATATTAGACATCATTTGAAATATGTTTTGAACCTTGGTTTTAGAGAATGTTGTTTAGAGGTCCTGCTATGATTTTGGAAGTAATTCAAGAATATAAATAATAAAATCCAACTAAGTCATGTAAGATTAATGATGACTGGATATGTAAGCTCTCTTCTATGCAGTAATATTTAATGGTGCTGACTCTGTCTCTTTTGTGTTTTAGGATTCTGCGGGGCCTAGTGATGGCATGGACGGCCGCGGAATGAAGAGGAAAGCAGAAGACAGCGACAGTGAGCCAGAGCCTGAAGATAATGTCAGGTGATAAGCTGCCAGGTTCACACCATTACACATCATTAATCTGCTTCAGCTGTGTACCCCCCTCCCCTCCCCATGTTGCTCCAGCAGTGGTACCTTCTACAAGTGCCAGTTATTAATATAGAAAGGGGAGCTGTTGTATAAAAAAAATCCTCTGCGATGCAGTTGGCAAAGCTGTTAAATCCATCGGGCTAAATTGGTATTCATGGCGGCTTTCCTTGCCCCAGTGGGGTCGCGTGAAGGATTGGCTCGACAGATGCCGTTCGTCCTTGATTATGAGAGCGGAGTGCCGCCGCATTTCCACAGCCCACCAGAACGGCCAGGCTCAGCGCTGAGCTGGAAAATAAGTTTCTCTTTGCTTCTTAATGGATTCTGTCTCTGAATGGGGAGGCGGCAGCGGAGAATGTGCAGAAGAAACAAACGAGACCGGCCCTTTAAACTGCTGGCCAGGTTAATGGGAATAATTTAGCATTGCCATCCTATTTCCAAAACTCTATGAGGGGTCAGAGTTCCACATTTGTAATCGTTTTATTCATGATCCCAAACTTAATCAGTTTTTTTTTTTGGACTATTTCACCTCACGGAGCCCTGCGTCTGTCCCTCCACCATGAATGGGTGTCATTTTAGGACCAATAACTTTTCGAAACTGGTAGAAAAATGTCTTGGGTCGTGCAACCGTAGCCATTTGTCGGAAGATTTTAGAAGTAGGCGTCTGGTTCCATCCACTGTGAACAGTTCTGACTCTGGGTTTCTCCCGAATGGCCAAACCAGCGCTGAACTGGAAAATAAATTTCTTTGCTTTTTAATGGATTCTGCCGAATTGGAAAATGAATGAGGGGAGGGAATATGCAAAAGAAAGAAATGAGTCTGGCCCTTTAAACTGCTGGCCAGGTTAATGGGAATAATTTATCATTTCCATCCCATTTAAGCTGCTCTTTTGCTTCATTTCTTTCTGCTTTGAACGCCCCTAAACATGCTGACGTGCCTGTGGTTATTTTCCATATATTTTAGGTTGTGGGAGGAAGGCTGGAAGCAGCGCTATTACAAGAACAAGTTTGATGTGGATGAGACGGATGACGAATTTCGCAAAAAAGTCGTCAAGTCTTACGTGGAGGGCCTGTGCTGGGTTCTTAGATACTATTACCAGGTGTGTGGTTAAACTGAACAATGCAAGAAATGTAATCATGATATTCAAAATTGTATTCACAATGTGTAATTTGTACACAGGATGAGGTTTAAGGACCTGCTGCAGTGTTCAAAAAAACACATAGTACCACAATTTATAAATCTGCGCAAACCTTGGTGAATAATTTGGCTATATTAAGTTCACAGAGAATGCAGCTTGCACTTCTGCACACTGGAAAACAGCAAATAAAACAGTAATAAATGTAAATGTGGCTGTCAAAACTTGTTTTCCAATATCAAGAAATAAATTAGGAACTACATGAAAACGATATACTTTGTTCTCTGTTGAATGGAGTGAATTTAATTTTATATAACTTTCCACATTAAAAACAGACATTAAATATGTTGTAGAGGTTCTCAATCAGAATTTAAGCATCTCTGTTGGATTGTAATGTGCATTTTTTTTCTTCAGAACACATAGTTGGCCATAAGTCTATTTCCTTTGAATGTTTCCCCCATTATGTTTTGTTTTTAACAGGTAAAAACTGGTAAGTTCATCTGCACTGTATTTGAATGCTGTTTTTACACCTGTACCAAATATTCATGAGTCACTGGCTAAACTTCAGGCCACTGGCTAAGTATCCTGCCCTTTTTTGATTATTTTTTTTAGACATTTTAAATTCTACTTTGGTCCATTTTTGCAACTGTAGCTAATAGAAAGTCCTGGAAATGTTTTATTTTTTCTCACACCCAAGTGTTTGTTTACCCCATGTTGAGTTTAAGGTCCTAAGATAAGGTAATGAAATATTTACCATCAGCCAATTTGACTATAAAGAAATCCTCATCAGCCATACATAATATAAATTATGTAATGCTGCACACCCCAGGTCTACATGCACGCCTGTTTTGTGTATTGTTTGCTCAACTTTCTTATCTCGCGTTCCAGTAATTGCTGTATGCCTTTAATAATCTCTCCCTCTCTCTGAGATTATTCTTGACCCAGGTATTGGTTGTTCCATGAGACACAGCACACATTTCCCTCTTTCTATCCCAGCATAGAATAGCAGAATTGAACCCATGAGTGGTGGGCAAACACAAGGATGAGAGGCAAACAGCCTTTTCTGTGTTTGCCTTGTCCTCTGGAAGGCCTGTATTATCTAGTCAGTTGTAAATGTAGGTCTTGATCTTTTAGCTTTAAATTCAATAATTAGCGGTCCATTCTCTCCAGCAGATCCCAGTCTGATTAGGGCTGTGGGCCGGGGGATTTGTGTGCAGTAATTGGGAGCCGCGCTCATGCCTGGGTTTATGTTTGACTCCACATGCTGTGCTTTGGAGAGCGCTCCCCTGGGACGTGCTGAATGGATTCATTATGAGGTCTCGCTACTGCTGGAGACGTGTCTGCTGCCCTCCGACACACATTCATAGATTCACCACAGCCTGTCTTCCCAGATGCACACACGCTGCCAAATCATGGATGAAGAGGACACATTTTGAGCAGTAAATGTGGAGGGCAAATATCCACATGGCTTTTATTTACTCACATGAGGTCATCTTTCCTCCACAGGGAGGGTTGAGGAATGTGTGTGTTGCCTCCTTATATGCCTTTTGCTCCCTTTCTCTCAGTAAAGTCTGATTTAAAGTACATATAACCAGTGTAAAACAGTCTAGAACCTGTGTTTTTTCTCCTACACGCTCGCCGTGTGTTTAATTTAATTTATTTATTTATATATTTTTTTATAAATGGCGCACCACCACTCTGCCTCTCTCCAGAAGCCCCTTCCCCATAGGGTTTTCCCGACCCACTTGTGGGCAGAGACTATCCTGAAAGTTCTCCTGGGTTCAAAACCAAAATTAGTTCATTATTGTTCTTTATGTTCATTTGCGTGTGAAGCCGTTTGAAGACCCCTGTAGTACTTTTTAATACATGTTTTCAAATTACAGTAACTTTAGTTCCACGTGACACAGGAACTCCAAACAAAGCTCAGCATGATGTCTGACACCTCGAGCATCAACTCAAACTGGGGCAACTTCCATAAAAGGAGCTGTTTTGCTGTGTGGTGACGGTTTACGGATCTGTGCCGTTCTAAGGATTTATGGCGTTCTTGTTTGTTTTGAATGTGAAGGGACTGAAATGGATTTTCGTGCCAAATTTGCTTGGTGTCTTGGGCTGTGAGATATTCCTTACTGTTACTACTCTTCAATTCATCTTTCTACTTAAACATTAGTCTGAAGAAATGGGAGTTCCACTGCTGAGGATCGGGCACTCTTAAAGATTGGTCATTTGTTAACCATAAAAAGTTCTGGTTAATTGCCTGCGTTAGTTTTGCGTGTGCTGAAATTGTGAATGCATGTTCAGGGGAGTGTGTGAGTTCATGTGCACACAGTTTTTGGTTTTGTTTTTTTGAATTGTATGACTTATCAATTTGTTCTCTGGCCCCTCTTCAAAGTTTTTTTTGAATGAGATTTTGCAGCGGCAGGATCCCAAGGTGTATTCAGATGCGTAAAATGGAAAAGAGTAATAGAATGGACCAGATATGTGAACTGAATGTAGAAGACGTTTGGAGATGGTAAAGACTTAGAAAGTGCAGTGTTTTGTAGGTTAAAAGCGAGTGGTCTGAGAGGGTAGAGTAATACCTGACTTATGAAGGGTTGTTTTCTCTTTTACAGGGCTGCGCGTCCTGGAAGTGGTACTTTCCCTTCCACTATGCACCGTTTGCATCCGACTTCAAAGACATCAAAGACATGTTTAATGAGTTTGAAATGGGGACCAAGCCGGTAAGTGAAGAGCAAGAACCTGTAGCTTTATTTTTCAAGGTATTTTTCCCTAGTGCTCATTTTTATACCAGTATGGACATTAGACGGTTGACAACAATAATGTTTATTGTTTATCATTTATCTGGTTGACAGTGCCATGTTGGTTATTGTACTGATGTTACTTTGTAAGAACAAGATAAAATACATACTTTCTCAATGTTTCTCATTTTAGAGGAAAACAGTATTGTTTCAATAATGCAAAGTTTAAATCCTCTGGTACTGTTATATTGTGAACAAAGGGGAATGTTGTATCTAAATTGCTGCTGCTCATTTTGCCACAGAGAAAACTTTATGTAATTTAAACCTTGGTCAGAATTGTCTGGAATTTTATGCAGTCTTGCTCCATGTGACCTTTACACATTTTTACTTTATTTTCCTTGTAGTTCAAACCCCTAGAACAACTTATGGGTGTGTTTCCTGCCGCCAGTGGAAATTTCTTGCCCACTACATGGAGGGCGCTGATGAGCGACCCTGTGAGTGTGATTTTATCTGAAAGATCACATTAATATACATTGTCTTCTACCGGCTTATTTGCATCTAATGTTCACATTGATTCAACCTTATAATTAAACTTTGTTTTCTTTTTTAAATAGGACTCCTCAATCATTGACTTCTATCCTGATGACTTTGCCATTGATTTGAATGGAAAGAAATATGCCTGGCAGGGTAACACAAACAATTCTTTAAATAAAAAGTAAACTGCTGCAGAATTTCTTTTTCTGCCTTGATGATGACTGCAGTGGTGTTGTCCTTATTAAAGGTGTCGCCCTGTTGCCATTTGTGGATGAACGCAGGCTGCGAGCAGCTTTAAAAGAAGTCTACTCTGATTTAACTCAAGAGGAAGGTGAGAAACGGATAGATCGCATCTATTTAGATGAAGTAGTATGAGACAGCTGGTGGTCTAGTGGTTGAGGAGTTGTCCCTGTAACCAGAAAGTTGTGGATTCGGACTGCATGTAGCATCACTGAGGTCCCCACACACTGCTCCCTGGGTGCTGTTTTCCTGGCTGCCCCATGCTTCACTCTGTAAATGGGTGAAATACAGAGGGAGAATTTCACACTGTGTGCTGTGGTGTGTTCATACTGTGTTAAGGGATACGTGAACATAGTGGATAGAAAGACCTACAAATTAGAGAACATATTTTATGAAAAAGAGAAAATTTTGATAAGCTTGTAAGAAAACGCATGGTCACTGGTAATCCAAAAGATAAAAATGGCTAACATGCTTGGCTAACAGTTGATGAATATTTCGAGTTGGTTTGCTTTGCATTTTTAAACACATGTTCGGTTATTTATTATGAAGATAATAAATATTTGTATTAATATCTTCTGTGTTTCTCTTTTAGTCCGGAGGAACAGTCTGGGCAGTGATGTAGTGTTCGTGGGGAAACTGCACCCTCTGTGTGATTTCATCCGCGAACTCTATAATTCAGCAGCTCAAGAGGTAAGCAAAGTTAGTCTGATTTGACAAAGGCTACTCTATGTTGTGCTCTTGCTGCTGAATTATGTGGTTTAATGGCTAGTGCTTAATGGCTACATTTAAAAATTGATCACAATTAAAATGTAAAGTAAACATTGACTCAACGAATTCAGGACAGTTTCCACTGTGATGTATCTCCAAGTTTGAAATAAAATCACCTTGAGAACTAACTTCATATTTGAATCTGAATCAGAATCGTCTAGTCTTTAGAATCAGAATCATGTCCACTTTTAGTTTTTTAGTTTTTGTATGTGCAAAAATACAGAAAAACACAAATGCAGAGTGTCCCATTGTCAGTGTTGAAATCTGAAACTACCTGTTTTGGTTGTTGTGCCCAGCTTTGACTTGGGCAAAAACTCAGTCAAAAAAGTCTGTTTTGGAACTGACGAAAGGTTTATAGTTGGAAATTGGACTTTTTATGTAAGATTTTACCTAAAGGAAACCTATATTATAATGGATATAATATAATAGAGTAACCCCTCGCTTTTGCGGCGTCGGCCTCTCGTCCACCACACCACTCATCCTCCATGCTCAGTTTATGTCTGGGTGTGATTGGCAAAGCAGTTAGACCCAAACATAAACAAACCGCAAGGGGCATGGCGGACGAGACCCAGACGTCACAGCTTAGTTTGTGGTAATATAATTTTTCATGCATTTTAGTGAAACTTAAGAAAAATGTAATTAACAAATACAGCTACATTTCCATATAAAACATGACAATTTTTTTGGTACTGTGGAGAGAAACACAAAGCGCATCTTGGGATGAAAATAGCCAGTCCGAGAATGCTATTTGTTCTTGCTGCTGCCCTGGGATGCATCTCTGGCACCTACAGGCCAGGAAATGACCGCACATACCAAAGAAAACTTGCTTGCCTGAATTACAGTACAGGGATAACCTTGATAATTTCCATTCTAGAAATGCGGGAGTTCAGCTTAAACTGTACTGTACAGTATGTTTATGGGTTTACCTTTACACTTTCTTTAAGGGTAATGTATTAAGCTGAGTTTAAAGTGAAAAAGCATTTTGGGAGTGTATTTGGGGGGATACTTAGGGTTTACACATCGCAATGTTGTGTTTTCACTATACAGGGGTGCTCTTGGAATGTAACCACCGCCGATTGTTTACTGTACAAAGGTTGTAAATGGAAATTGTTTCTGGTACATACAAGTGCACAACCCTGAAAAAAAAAAATAGATGTAGGATTTGAGCCTGCTGTGTATATGTACTGTATTTATTACATATTTGTTGGTTCGCCTACTAATAGTGGATCAAATGGGTTTTGTACCAGTTTTCTTTTGAAAGCAATGTGGTATGATGGGTATGCCACAGTGTTTAACCTCCTGTCATGTCCCTGTTCTCTTTCACTCAGGGCACAGAGATTCCTGCAGAGCTGTGCCATGGAATCCAAGGTATATTGGAGCTCGATGAAGAGCCTATTCTACCAGATAAGTAAGGAACAGACATTTAAGATTTTTTTTCCCCTCATATTTACATGAATTTCATCCAAATTCTGTCACATGAAAAGTAGTGTAACAAGTAGTGACAGAATAACTTTTTTTTTTTTTGCAGTCCTGTTGAGTCTCCAATCCCCCTGTTGAAAGATATTCCAGCCAGCAGCGCAGTCGGGTAAGCCATGCTCTCAGTCTAACTCAGTTCTCTCCACAGTTTATGGCCAGTCGTCCCAAAACCACGTCCATGGAGTTGAACCGATAGAATGTTCATCAGAGCTGCTTTTGTTATTGTGGTCTTAATAATAATAATAATATTGATGGCTCAAGAACGTAAAGAAAAAATTAAAAACTCAAGCAAGACCATGTGACTAAAAGCTAACCCAGATAACTTGACTCGCGCCTCTGTAGTCGACTAGTCGACTTTTGTCTTAATGCCCTACCATACAGTCAGCTTGGCTGTGGCACGCTGCCATTAAGCGACTCTGGTTCGAGTCACTTTATTTGAACTTGAAAAAACAATTGTTCACAGTACGCCACAGTTCCTTGTGCCAGTTGAAAAGCGCGGCTTGATACGTATTGATTAAAAACCACTGACTTCTAAAAAGCCTCTAGAAGGGTGTTAAATGGCATTTAAACAGAATTGTGACAAGCAGCTAATTAATATTTGAATGAAAAGCTCATGATCCTAATCATTTGCTAAGATCTGTTTGTCTGTTCCACTTGTAGATTTGCACATACAGATTCTCTCCTTTTAACACTATGTATGAGAGTGACAATATCACGGATTGACAGAATACAGTCCATAGGATTCAGTGAGCTTTAGGGGACGAAAAATAGAGATCTGAAGTCATTCAACATACAGTTTGGACAAAACTGCTGTCTATACTGTGCACTGGTACAATTTATCTGAATATCTTGTTTGAAATGCTATTGCTCAATTTTCCTCTGTTCAACAGGGTTGCCACCTAATACTTGGCCTTCTGATGGTCCAGCCTTTGATTTTCCTCGCTGAGGAATTCAGTAAGAGGAGTTTGTTTTGATCTGTTGCCTGGGATATAATCATGCTTTTTCTGGCTTTCAGAATCAAATTCAAGGATCCGCAGTTTGAAGAAGGTCACGTGTTCAAGGCTGTTATCCTCCCAGGGGCTAAGTATGCACAGCGCCTCTCTTTTCAATTATTAACTCTGAAGGAATGAAAGATTATAGCTGGGCAAAACAAAAAAGACCTAATGTGGTAGGTTTTTTTATTATGCGAGATTTGCTGTACAAATAAATTGGCTCATAGTTCCTCACAGTTCCTCACAAACATTGAAATACTCTCAATGTGGGTTTTGTTAATATTTTGGAAGCTGCCGCAGTCATGGAAGTTATTGGGGCATCATGTTTTAAATATAAGTCAACGCTCAAAATTAATTTAAAAAATAGAAATACTTCCCTAATTGCACGTGAACTAGAAAGGCAGGACTGCAAATCACTTAATTTGGTGAAATTATGTATGTGAACACTGCTCGTTTACCAGTTTACCGGTTTCTTACATCTGTTTGCACATTCAGCCAGTAGACCACAGTATGTTTTTCATTAAAAAGTCATATTTCATGTTTTTAGGCTCTCATTCTGCTGCATGCAATCTTTTTTGGCTGTAGTGAAATGGCATCTGTTTCCATCAAAATACAATCTATCTCTGAGATTCTTATTTCACATGTTGGCTTCTTAAAAGTATATATGCTATAACATTTCTAAATATCGTGTCCAAGGAAAACGCACTTTAGTTAATATTAGATTCAGATCAAATTAATTTCTTATTTGCTAGTGATTGTTCTTTTGCAGAATTGCACATGCTGGTATGTACAATGAGATGATCTGTTTGGTTTTATGCTGCTAGGATTCCCAACAAAGTGTTGAAGCCTGGAGACTGGGAGAGGTCTAACAGTGGACCATGGAAGCCTCAGCTGGGCTTCAACCCGAACCGCCAGCAAGCCCACCTGCAGCAGTCTGCTTTCAGGACATTGGGGTACGTTGAATATTACACCAGTTGTTTTAAAAAGATACAAGTAAATTAAGCATCAGCTACCATGACATTTTCAGAGAAACATTTCATGCTGTCAAGCTGTGTCCTTTTATGGGCTCATTGCAAACATGGTCATACTTTTGTTGTTTGAAATGGGGTGATAGCTGTTTAAAAACTCAGCTGAACATCTGGCAAATTCGTTGGGCCTTGATGTTAAATGATGAATTATGCATTGTGTGGTGCCATTGTGATGTATGCAGATTTTGTCCACCATAGCCTTAATTTCTTAATGAAAGCCATTATTGGGTTTGATTAGACCAAGCAGACAGGTGCGTGCCTTTCAAAACAGAGAAATGGACCCTTCGTTTTTGCCTTTTTTGTGAATGCCACCCAAGATATTGGCATGAACTGATTACCATTCTGATATATTCACAATCAATCTCGAATTTACAGTTAAATGAGGTAAAAGGTTTGTGGAAATTTCAAGATTGTCCTTTTTTTTTTTTTTTATTCCCCCCAAACAGCCATCATATGAACAGGCATCAACAAGACAGTGGTCGGCACAACCAGGGCCCACACCGTGGTGGACCGCAGATGGCCGGTATATACAGCAGTGCCCCACCTCCCAGTGTGTATCACCAAGGAAACTACCGCCCCCCACTCAGAGACCAGCCACCCCAATTCCAACGTGAGTTTCACACCAGCACCTTATAGGAAGGTCAAGATTTGCTGGAATTTGAGTACTTTTAATAAGAGGTTTGCATTCGACTATGGACCCAAAATACCCCACAAACAATAGCCTTCATTATTTTTTAAATGTGAACAAACAAATCAAGTCAAAATGTGACTTTCAAATGTAGAGCTGTGACAAAATAGAATTCGTGTCTTTAGTGGAATTTAGTAAAAATCATCTTATTGCTATGACACATTCATGAAAAGATGTTTTGACAAACTGAGCCCCACTTCAGAAAAAGCAGTGTCTCGAGAGTGCCTAGACGTTTGAGTAAAAATAAATGATCAGTATTAACGTTGCAGATCTGTAGGTCGCTGTATCATTTCAAGTCAAGTAGAGTTTTGTCACCCTAGCCATATACATTACCTAAACAGTGAGATGAACTATCGTATTCCAGGACCATATGTACATGTGTTGGGATTTTTCACCAGTTTATCCCCTCAAACCCCCAAACACAACTGTCTCACAAAGTTCTGATGCTGTTAGTGAACTGCTGCCCTCTTCAGGATTAAGCCCATCACTTCCACTGCTTTGGAAGATGCTGTGAAAGTGTAAACTGAAACGGGGAAGAAGAAACAACAATTTTTTGGCTGTTATTGATGAGGACAAAACGATTTGGCTTTAATTTAGGCTTTTAGGAGTCCATGAGTTGTGTGCTGTTTGCTTACCCACATGCAAAAGCAGGCTGTATCATTAATATGGATGAAAATGTTCTCCTTTTGTCTTCTTGGAGGTTCTGTTGATTCATAACAAAGTATGTTGTTGTATACTTAATCAGGAATATAGGCCAACTTGTTGCAGTTTACACTTCCTGTATCCCTTAAGGTATTTTCCTGCTGGATTTTAATGATGCAGTATAACAAAAACCCAGAATAGTGACAAAGTTAACGGTCTACTTAAGCACCAGTTTTCAGGCCTTTTGTCACGTTTATATTGTAAGGGTCAGCGTTTTGATAACATTGGATAAAGGAGTTCTAATATAAACACTACTTTGCCTTCAATTGCATCAATATCTGAGGAAATAATCTTCTGCTATAAATTGGGATTTAGACCAAATATGAAATGGTCTCTGCAGTAGCAGTGATTTCTCAGATTCGTACTTGTAGGTCTGAGTAGAGCTGAGCGTGTCGCCTGTTTAGCCGTACGCCAGCGGCGCAGGAGGAAGAGCGTTTGACTTCACCGCAGTAACGGCCATCTGGCTGGAGACTGCATCCTGCACTGCTCTGCGTTAGCTTCATTCTCCACCGCTGCGCTCCTGCATACTCACTTTGATGTGCCAATTTGCAAGTTGATGAATAATCTCATCTGGCTGCTGATATCTTGTGGGCGAGTGGAGGCCATTCTGCTGGCACTTAATGCAAATTTGTGTGTGTGTGTGTATGTGTACCACCCTGTAGATCTGCGTGACTTCTATTGACCCTATAACTTGCCTCTGTATGTATGTATGACATGTTCGTGTGTAATACATAATTGTGTGTATATATGTGTATCACAAATATAAAGTTACATTACACTCATGCAAAAATGCATGTATTCATGTACCAAAATTGGCCACAAGTGTTACATTGCCATTTTCAATCTCTCGTCATTCTTCAGAATTAAACAAGCTATTCATGTGACGCCTGTAAATTAACTTCGATGGGAGTAAATAGTAAATGGAGCTGAACTGCTGTATATGGAGAAGATGGAAGTGGTGTTTCTTCTGACATTACAAAAACGATAAATTTAATTTCCAGAATTAAATTTTGGGTTAATTAACTCACTAATTTTGACAGCATTTTGAAGTGAACTCATGAATCCTGAGATCTGTTAAAACTGAAAAATAGAAAAGTATTACGATCAATCTTAAACCAGATCATCCAGTCCTGCCCTCTTTACCCTTACAAGACTTTAAATCATTTGAAATGTATCTGGAAGATTGTATTCTAGAGAATACTGTTTCTTTATGTAGGTTCTTTCATTTATTTTCCTTATAGGAGAGTGCTGTTTTAGGGAGAGGTGGATTTCAGCACTATATGTTTCTTTAAGTGTCTTTAAGACCAATGTCTTCATATTCAAAGGTCCTCGCATGTTTCCTCTGGAGGGTGTCGATAATCAGCTTCTTTCAGAGCACAATGATAAATAAGGGGACTGGTTATGTTTGTCCTTCCTCCACAGGACTCTCCAGAAGGAAAGCTCACTAAGAGCAGCGAAGTTTAATTTCTGCTCAGGACCGCATTCATATCTTCAGCCCTGACCTTTGACTCAGTCAGTGGGGCTTTGCTGCAGTGACACTAAGTGTGTGTGTGTGTGTGTGTGTGTGTGTGTGTGTGTGTGTGTGTGTGTGTGTGTGTGTGTGTGTGTGTGTGT
>JBBIGB010000156.1:1529912-1544633 GCA_037577075.1 Alestopetersius hilgendorfi | reverse complement strand
CACACACACACACACAAACACACACACACACACACACACACACACACACACACACACACACACACACAAACACACAATGCTGACAGACGGGCAGGTGCTGGGGCACCTGTTGTCATGACAGCAGCTTTGCTTACACCTGCAGACCAACTCATGTCCCCGTCATTTCCTCTGGGACACACACGCACTCACACACACAGAGAAAAAACACATTTCCTCAACGCACATACGCTCACTGTCACACAACTGCCTGTTCGCATGTAAACATTCTGATGTATTTCCTCTGTCTGCCCATAAACTAACACACACTACTTGTAAGTACTTGTACAGCAGTACTTTATGCTCTGTGAACTTTTTGTAACAAAAACTGGGGGATTTCTGTACATTACAATAAAAGATGATGGGTTTTATTGCTAATGCCTACCATATGCAGCCGAAATGAAAACCCCTACAAACACTCGGGCACATATAGATCTTTTTACATATGTTTACTCTCTGCACTGCACTGATAAGATCCAACCACATGCATTTACTTTTGTGTCTCCAGCAAATGGGGACTGAAATCCCATTACTATGTTATGTGGGATATGCAAATCAGCCACCTCTGTTGCATTGTTTTCTGTTCTGTTCAAAGAATTGCTTTGTCACTATAACAATTAGTAAAGGGGTAAAGGGGTGTAAAGGGGTGGAGGTAGCTCAGTGGGTAGGACACTTGCCCCCAGACCAAGTCATGGGTTCGAATCCTACCTAGAGCACCACCACTGGGTCCCTGAGCAAGACCCTTAACCCCGAGTTGCTCCAGGGAGAGTTCCCCTGTAGGTAGGGAATGGAAGTCGCTTTGGATAAAAGCATCTGATAAATGATGATAAATGCCATAAATGTAAATGTAAAGGTCAGAAAAAGTGGTGCTTTAGGCTAATTATCTAGACCAAAGTGGGCCACATGACCCGGGGAGCGGTGATGCTACAGTAAGTGGTGGCAGGCCTAGAGGTGGTCTCTTCCCCATGAGCGGAACCACAGGGGAGGTGCACTGTTACTGCATTTGAAGGGGTTTGAAGGGGATGTGTCATAGAGGTATGAATGTGGCTAAAATACATCTCAAGTTTAAATAGTTTTTAATGTCTTTACACCTGCATTTAGTATATCTGGACTTGCCCCATTCAGAAATATTCCTAATAGTTAATATGAATTAAAGAACCAGGTGTAAACAGTTTCAAAGCCAGTCTGAGCAAAACGTAAACAAATCTCTCAGCTACTCTGATCCTTCGTATCCACTCACGGGACTGTCCTTTCAAAACAACCCTGAGATTTAGGGAGCCGGACGTAGCCGGTCACGCAAACATGGTCACGCAAAACATTATGTCACCACAGCTGAGTGTCAAAGGTCGCTGACCTGTGTCTGACCGCCCGATGCGGTTTGTAAGCCGTCCCTTCAACCAAAATTTCAGGGTGTAAAATGAACCACTTGTAGCACAGCTGAGGTGCTAATGGAGAATGTGCACGTGAAGGCCATGAACCCAGTGTTAGCGCAGCGCTAAGGCTAAAGGGCCAGACACTGTGGTGAATTAGACTGATGTGAGAAAGGCTACAACTTCAACACCAGCTAATGCATTTCACACCGTCCACACATTTACATCAGCAGGTAGCTCTGCCCTGTGGGCCCTGGCGTCACACTCACAAACTTTTTTAAATGTGTGAAATTGTTTTACAACAGTGGAAAACGGGTGCTGATGTGGCAAAATCTGAACTTACGACGCTTTCTGTATTAAAGGGCACCATAACCACACTGAACTGACAGGACACGGTTTGTCATCACCACTGGCTTCAAAGACAAACAGCAAATACAACACCGTGTTAATTTGGGATCCCTGTTGATAACAATAACCATTTTGTTATTCATTTAAATACTGTTAACAAGGTGATAACAGAGGCATATGTTTAGTAAAACTAATTATTCATTACTTACTTAATTTCAATGTTATGTACTTTTGTGACATAAAATTGCTCATTTTTAGAAATTTGAAGAACAGCTTAAGTTTATTTACCTTATCTATAGCCTGTGTTTCCTTAGTTTAAATTTTTGTCTGGGAAAACTTAAACCTTTTATAATAAAAAAATGTAATTTTATTGGCCTATTATTTTTAAATAGCAAAATCCACCTAAAAATCTTAATAGTATCTAAAAATGGGACACATTTGACATATTTCCTATATTTAAGTGTATTTTACGTTCCAAGACCAAATCATAAACAATACACATTGATTTTTCTGAAAGGGATTTTATTCCAAGCTTTCATTTTGTAGTAAATCAAAACACAGATGACCAGCGTACTGGACAAAAGCAGGTCAAGCAAGATGCTGTGATACAATGGAGCTGAAAGAAAGGCCTGTGATGGATCTTGTGGCTGAAGGTGCTGAGTGAAGGACCCAAATCCAGTTTCCCACAGCCTGGGACAGCACTTCCTGCCAGGAAGCCAAAGAAATAGAACCTGGAAGTTTACTCAGAGCTTTTCAGGCCCGGTTTTGCAGAGCTTCCTGCTTTTTGGGTGAGCGGAGGACCAGGAAAAGAGGGCTCGAGTGAAGAAAGAGTGAGGAGGAGGAAGGATAGAGGGATAGAAAAGAGGGGAGTGGGATGAGAGACGAGGGCCGACCCCTGCTCAACCAGCTGTTGAAATGTAGGGGTGGCACGAACAGGGAGGGCAGTCGAAGGATGCTCATTGTTTGGTAATTCCTGTGTTTAGGTCTTGTTTTTTTGTTGTTGTTGTTTTTTGTCTGCCAAAAACAAAAGCCCATTCTGAAAAGAGAGATTGCAGAGAAGGCATTGTGTTTTGTGTTTACGTATCGTGCTGGCAGGCTGGAAACACTTGCAGCCTGAGCCACCGGAGCTTACATTAGCATGGAACAGCTGAGCTCCGGCCAGCTATGTAGAGTGTGACAGAGGAGGCCTTTCTGGATAAGCTGAACCTCCTCACACCTCCTCCCCGGCACCTGAGGACTCAATGGATGAAACTGCCCTCACTGTTGTAAATGCAGTCTCTTTGCACACACATACAATACGCTGTATGGACAAAAGTGGTTCAGGGTTTGGGCTGGCAATCTTAATGCTTCAGCTGAACAAGACATTCTGGACAACGCCATACTTCCAACTTTGTAGACACAGTTTAGGGAAGAACCTTTTCTATTCCGACATGATTGTGTCCCAGAGCACAAAGCGAGCTCCATAAAGACATGGCTGAAGGAGTTTGGTGTGAAGAACTTGACTGGCCCACACAGAGTCCTGACCTCGACCCCATCCAACACCTTTGGGATGAACTGGAACGAAGATTGTGATGCAGGCCTCCAACAGAAACAGTCTTCCATGAAGAGTGGAAGCTGTTATGGCTGCAAAATGAGACCAACTCCATATTAAAGTCCTGTTTGAGTGCAGTGTTATCAAAGTAACTGTTATTGGAGAAAATAATGATGTTTCACTCATGGGCTCTGCAAATAGGTAATATACACTACCATTTAATAGTTTTGACATTCAAGATTTTCTACATTTGCATCTTAATCTCCTTTATTAGCCAGAAAATTATTTTTATTCTTCACTCCTGATCAATAAGAAGCCACCTAATATTATAATAATGTGGATCAAAAGACAACTGTTAGATTTAACAAGCTATTAAATGTCAGCCAATTAAATTAAACAGTGAACAGGTGTGTTTAAAGTTAAAGGACAGTCTAGAATTTGACTCTGTATCACCACACAACCAGTTAACAGGGTGTCTGACATGCACTGTTACAGATTTTTTCTATTGTATAAAGGAAACTTTGGCATATTTTCATTTTTAATCGTTCACTCAACAACTTTCCAATGCTTGACAAGAATAAAATCTGCAGTTTCTGAAATAAATGGATGGCCTGTTGTGTGCAAAAAGGTTTGGATGTTACTGTACCACAATAAAATGCAAATATATTTTATGTACATTATATATAGTTTGAATACATTTAAATGAGAGGTGTGGACTTAACTGATAACACTGAATTAAAACCATCTTCCCACTAAATGAAGGCTGTCCTTTAGCCTATGAAATGCCTAAATTGCATTCGACTTGAACTTATTTAAGGGCATAAAGTACTCAGATTACATCTTACCTTGCATTCTAAGTACAAGCCTGATGTGTTTGTAGCAAATGATTTATTTGGTTTTGCTCAACATGCAAATGAGTCACAGAATGAGGAAAGCAATTCCAGCAACATTGCAACATTTCTGAATTGCTCTTAATGTCAGTGCCCACTGCTTCCCCATGCTGCCGTCTGAGTGTCTGACTCCTGTCTCTCAGCTCTATTGATGTAGAACAGAGACCCACACCGCTTGACGCCACAAGCAAACCCACAAAAACTCCCAATCATATAAACATGAACACACACAGACATACACCAGTCAAGCAAGTCCTGAATTACATTCCAACACACCTGCATTGGCGGAAGCACCTCAAAGAGATGTCCCACCTGGAATCTTTCTACGTGTGTGTGAGGGCATGTTGGGGTGAATGTGAGGAAATGTTTTCTGCTCTTACCTGGGGAGAAGTAAAGGGTCAAAAAGTCATACAGTGCAACTTTAACTGAGTAATAATTCATGATGGTATTGTGGAAAACGTTAATATAAACACGTGCTGGTTTTTCATTCCAAAATGTTGCAAATTTCAGAAGTCGTTAAAGAAAATGTGAGTTAATCAGTGTTTCCATCAACTACTGTTACAAGCAAATTCCTGAAGATAGAGAAAGATCACAGAAAGCATTTTTAGGTATGACCAGAGAACAACCACTTTTGGTTTTCTAAAAAAAACCATCAATGGATGGTTCTTCAAAGAACCATTTTTGTAAATGAGATGTGTGGGTATCTGAAGATCCTCCTTGTAACCAGGTCTTATAGAAGAACCCATACACTGGTGAAGAATCTTCATACCTTATAAAGGTCCCTCAAAATCACATTGCCAAAAATGGCCCTATAGAGAAATAATTCTATGGCATCGCTCATATTGTTGTTAATATAATACATTTTTGATTTATTCAACTTTCAGCACATGATCGAGCAAATGATGAACACATGAATCTTCTCACAGCTTTTTTTCAAGGGCAGATACTTTGTACAACAACAGGAAGAGCTTCTTTCTCTCTTCTGCCTGAGACATAACACACGTGTGTTGTGACAAAGTTACGATCTGGCTTGCGTGAAAACAAACACCGCAGTATTAGCACACACACCCAGACACACACAGACACACAGACACAAAGATTAACACCCGTGAGAAACAGGTCAGTGTTGGAACCCAAACACACATTAAATCACGCACGTACTCCACTTGTTTGCAGGTTGCTAAAAATATGACAATCGGACAGTCACACAATGATTCTGTGATATAATGACTTCCTTCCAAGACAACTTCCCTGTCACCACCTCCCCCTTCCATCTTCTCAACAAAGCCGAGCTTCATCCATTGATCCAACCAGCTATTCATCCCTTGCGCAGCCAGGGCTGTGAATGGCCATGGAGGATGTCCTCAAAAGCCCAACAACATCCTGGTGGACAGCTGAACTGTGTCTGACTGTACATGTGTTTAATGTATGGCCTGACTGAGCGAAGAGCACATGGCTGCAACAAAAAATCCCAGGTGGTCTTCCAAACTTTCTCAGGAACCTGTTTCACCTCCAGTTGTCCATTTCTGTCCATCTAGAATAGTCATTTTCTATTGCAGTGATGAAGACCCACAGTCTCACACAATTTTAATTACAACCTTAAAAAGACCTTAAAAAGGTTGCCCCAAAAAAAGATAAGCCTGGAGAAGTGGACCTGCATCAAAGTAGACCAATCTGCCACAACAAAAACTAATGTAAAGTGGCCCTTGTGTACAGTGTGAAATTCTTTACCTGCATTTAACCCATTCACCAAGTGAAGCAGAGGGCAGCCAGCAACGCAGCGCACAGGGAGCAGTGTTTAGGTACGCTAGCGTACCTTCGTGGTGCCACAGGGAGTCCTGCGATTAGAACCCACAACCTTCCGATCACTGGGGCAACTCCCTAATCACCAGGCCACCAACTACTGGGGTAGGCAAACAACACTGATTTTCTCATTACAGTGGCACCTGTCAAGGGCTTGCAGATATTAGGCAGCAAGTTAACAGATCTTGAATCAAATTGGAACCATAGTCCAAAGGGTATATCACAAAGCGATGATGGTGACTGATGATGAAGTTCAATGCCAAGGTGAGAGTCAGACAGAGTGGGAGTGAGTGTGTTTCCAATGCGGTTTCCTGTAGATCTCAGAAAACAATAGTGGGAAAGAGAGGTCTTTACAGCCAGGCTCCATATTCACACGTCTGAATCAGACTCCCAATCCATCATTTGCTCTCCATCACAAACCAGGCAAACTCATTTCACATGGTGACCCTCCTCACGACAAACAGAAATCCAGTGCACCAGCACCACATGAGGTAGGCCACTAAGGAAACTCTGCTGAAATGTCAAATGGACACCACATCAGATTGAAAGGGAATTGGTTGGTAGAAGAATGGCAAGTCATTTGGATTTCTATGCTTTTAAGTTTGCTGTGAGTATGTAGCAGAAAGGGTCAAGTCTCATAGCGGAGAGGTCTATTAACTGAGGGCACCTCTGTTTAATCTATAGGTCATACAGCAAGTCAAGCACTATCACACTCTGATCAATCTTTGTGAAGGTTTAGTTACAGCGTGGATTTGCTAGTAAAACAAAGAAAAATGTTGATTTGGATAGAAAGATTATTGCATTTGTGATTCTTCTGTTGGATTTGAGTTGGCTGGAAATCTACTGGAAGACATTTGCAGGATTATGTTTCCATGTTTTATCCCCATACCTGTTCCACAGCCCCATTCAAGGCCAAAGTCTATGAACACTGGAAACTCCTGGTTGAACACAACTGCACCTCTGTAACCCGATATTCAGATTCAAAGGCTGACTTCTGCCAGAAAAAAAGCTGCTGTCATCAAGTCAATGTTGTCACTGTCA
Organism: Alestopetersius hilgendorfi; assembly: GCA_037577075.1. Lineage (NCBI taxonomy): Eukaryota > Metazoa > Chordata > Actinopteri > Characiformes > Alestidae > Alestopetersius > Alestopetersius hilgendorfi. Next base: position 1,537,614 of record JBBIGB010000156.1, on the reverse strand, counting down.
ATCACTCTGCAGTCTGAAATGCCCACACACTTCTGAACAGGCAGACTGGATTACTATGCCCAGCTTTCGCCTCTATTTGCTTTTACCTCTGGTTAAGTTAACAGTCATCAAACCACAAATCTTTTAGTACCACTGAGATATTTTTATGCTGGAATTTTCCAGTGGTTAAGTGTTTGATGGAGAAAGATCTTTTTTTGGTGGGCGAATGCATTTTAGATGTACTTTCAGGATTACAGATGACATGCGGCAAAGCCTGGGTTTAACTCTAAAACCAGTATCTGTGCTGCGTCTACACGTGGCCTGTAGCTTCTTTAAGTTCTTTAAGGGGAGTAAAAGTTTTACAGAAGTCCTTTAAATGGTACAAGACTTTTTTTTTCTAAATAAATTTTCATTTTTTACGTTGTATGAACGCTGCTGTTACTTTTAAATGCTAAATTTGTTCTGACAGAGAAAATATGTACATTAACACTCTTCAGTTCAGCTGAATTAGGAATAATTCTGTGTGTTATTTAATGAGAGGCCAATGTACACACTTGAACCAAGTAAGTTCAAAGTCAGTGTTGTTTCCTGTGTACACTGTACAGTAACCCGATGTGGTTATTTGTTTCCACTTGTTGGCCTCGTCGGATTGTGGAGTGTTGTATCCTTGTTCCTGAGGGGAAAGGGTGGGGCTTTACAAAAAGCAACAGAGTAAAATGAGCGGCTCACAATGACAAAACTCAAGATACTGCAAGCCCTCTGAGGGACACACAGCGGTCTCAGAGTGAGCGTTTAGTTGTAAAACTGTCGGGGTATTGTTTGTTTGTTTATGTGCATGCGTGTGTATTGTTTCTGGCTCCCTGTTACTTCCGCAACAGATTGTGAAAAAAGGTGTATCTTTATCTCTCTCTCTCTCTCTCTCTCTCTCTCTCTCTCTCTCTCTCTCTCTCTCTCTCTCTCTCACACACACACACACACACACACACACACACACACACACACACATATCCTATATGTCTCCTTGTTGTGTGTCCCCTCGTAGTTACATTTATATATATTATTTTTAGGCATAGCACATGCAGAGATATATTTTTATATATATTTTTTTTAATTATAAGTAATCCCCCTGTTTTTTACCCTCATTGTTAATCAGTCTGAATGCTGCTGTCCTGTTGTGCTGTGTGTTGGACCGATGGTCCAGGAGGACGATATTTCGTCTCACTGTGTACTAAATGTATATGGCTGAGAGGACAAAAACTGTACTTGACATTATACCCATTTTTCATAAGTTGCAATGAAAAAAGCAATGTAAGTAATTAACTGTAATTGATTCAAATGTGTTCATTTCTTCTTATATTAAGTATATTACACACATGAATTACACAATTTTGTCTTTATCAAGTCAAGTAGATAATAGTGTTGACGCTATATATTTTTGTGATAATAACATATAAAGTGCAGTGAAACAGAAATGCATGGCTGTTTTTAGTGTGTTCTAGTGCAGAAATACTGTAGCTTAATCAGGAAAAGAAAGAAAAACACGCTTTCATGCAGACAGGGAATTTTCCCCACACACCCGAGTCACAGAAAGACAAATTTCCCAGAGGACCCGTGACTGCCACTCCAAAACACCTCTTTTTAAATCTGAAAGTTAATCTGTTCGCACTTTTAGCACAGAGAAGATGAAGCTGATGTCTGTTTTTGCAGACATGTGGAAATGACCTCCAGCTCTGACAGGGCAAACGAGGCCAAAACACCAAAGAGACCGAAGCGCATGGGCTTTTCAAGCGAGTCCAAGCTAAATGCACTATTAAGTCAAGTAAGCTTCTGGAAAATCACTTGTGGTCTCGCTGGTCTGGACGGAGGCTGGGGCTCATTAGTGAAACACACAGTGAGCATCAGTGTGTTGTCTCTTCATAGACCCTGTCATCCATGTCAACATTTATCACAAGCAGCAGCGTAAATCTCTGACAAACTATTAGATTTGATTAAGATTTGATTAAGATTCAGTGCTGCATATCATTCAATCTCACCATGATTCGATTTACAATCTGATTCTACAATCTCATCTATTTTCGGATATTTCAGATTCATTCATCTTTAAATAAACTGAATATGCAGATGGATTGCAGCATACATAGAAATGGAATGAAGATATATTTTTGGAATTTTTGGAATTTTTCAAATTTTAAAACAGCCTGGAAACAGCCTGACTTTTATTTTGACCAAAATCGGAGGCCTACTGATAAGCTACTCATGAGCTGATTATAGAAAAAAGCTTGGCATTATGCACTACTAAAATGAAATAAAAAAGAACATTTTGGCATGACGTCATTGCAGTGCATACTTTATTGAATAGTAATATCTGTCACGGCTGACGGCCACTAGAGGCCGCCATTTTCTGTTTGTTTTCCCCTGTGATGTTTCTTGTTATGTGTGCCTTTATTTTGAAGCCCGTTCCGTTCAGTTTCTGTCACGTGTTTTGTAGTCCTTTGTAGTTCTTGTGTCTGTATCTGTGTAATGTCATCTCCCTCACCTGTTCCGTGTTTGTTCCCCAGGTGTGTCTCGTCCTGTCTATGTATTTAAGTCTGTGTTTGTCAGTTCCCCGGCATGTCTCCATCCCCTCACTTACCCTGCCTGTTTCCCGTCTGCTTTTGTTTCGTTTATATCCTGAAAGGGGCCACAGTGCCCATTTGTTTTCTGATTTCATTTTGTTAATAAACTCACGTTACTTGCATGGATGCCTGTCTCTTCGACTCATCCATGCTCAGAGGGAGCTCAGAGTGCAGGCCCCACAGCCTGCACTCTGACAATATCATAATATTTCTTGCATTCTAAAACAGATGCAGCTAAATCAGAACCTCCTGATTTAAATTTTAGTGCATCATATTTTGTATCCATTTTTTTCTGTTCGACTTTAGTGCAACTATTCCACAGCATCTAATTTGTTGAGGAGCAACAACACAATATCAACAGAATCAATAATGAAACAAACCTTAAGGGGCCTAAAACCAAATAACACTTAATCAATTTCATTTTTAATAGCTATTCATTCATATCTTTATATTTGCAGTGGATGGCACAAAGTATCTGAGCAACTTCAAGCTTTGTCATCTAAGACAACACCCACCCCCCAACTCCCTCCCCCTTGGGTTCTGGCCTTAATAATCCAGGCAGTAAACCATCCCTGCTTGCACCAACAGTCCACTATTCTTTTAGAAGATACTGATTCGTCATGAGTAACAGCCCTGTGTGTTTTGTTTATCCGATTATATAGCTTTTGGTCGGTGGAGTCTAATGGGTGACAACTGGGGTTCGAATCTCCTCTCCAGCAAACACATCACACTACAACTATAAGGGTCCCTGGGAAAGACTCCAAATGTTATATTGACTTATGTTTATCTAACCTACTGTCTGTTATTTAAGTTTTGTACATCAGTAGCAACCAACACATGGCACTTTACGGCACAGACTCTATTCTGTTACATTTGCAGTTTTGTGTATCTTGTAAATGCTTGTAAATGTTTAAATATCTTTTTTTTTTCTACATTTTATAATTTCTGCTTTTCTAGCCTCTGACTTTCTCTTTAATTCATTGTAACCAAGGATGTTTCAGGGACTCGTTTCACTACGTTATATACTGCCAAATGTGCAAATCTAAATGTTAGCTTAGCATCAACAAGTAGGCTTGCCTCACACTGGAAGAGTAATAATGACTGTACCCATTAAAAGATGTAAAATGTAAGGTGCTGAATATACTTGCCTCAAGCGCCTGAATGGTATCCACATCACCACACGTCTGACTATTTGCTTTGGCCAGTAGTTGCGTTAAAGTAACACGTTTTACACACAAATACGTGTTGAATCAAGTCACTTCTGGGCATTTTTTCCAGAGTGCTCCTCATACTGTGTTAGAAAAGTTGGACTAAGGCACCTGCAGGCATGGCAGTAGCATGTGTTTTTTTCCTTTTTTTGGGGGGGGGGGATCATCTTGTGAGGCCTGCATGGCCTTTCTTCACATGGAGCTGAACGATCGGTGAGGGAATTAAATGGAAGTTGTAAAAATAGATGAAAAAAAAAGAAGAAGAATCCGTCCCTGTTTGGCCGTGGCGGTGGTCCTCGCTCTGTCCCGCGTGCACAGTCTACAGCTGAAATCACTGAAGATGTTTGTGTTTGGAGGGAAAATTTCACATCTATCATTCATTGGAGGGACTCACGGAGTCCAGGACCCCCTTCCGCATCCAACACAGGCTGAACAGAAAGTGGGGCAGTGTGCAGGGGCCCCCCAGCCTCCTTCCCGTTCATTTTATATTGCGAGTACTGATGTTTCAATCATTTGCTTTTATGCCACCACTGTGGCTGCAGCACGGCCTAAAGCCCAACCGCACCTTTAATCATGGCCGTGGAACATGGTATTAAGCAGATGTTAAAGGGGAAATCCCAGTCAGAAATCACCATAAAACCTGTTAGTGTGTGCTCTGGGAATAAGCTGGTAATGCCGTCAGATAAAATGCAAATTACTCCATGTTCCACCTCAGTAAAGGGCCAACCGCAACAGTGAGGTCATAGGATAGTAGCTCCTCCCCTTTTCATCCTATTAAGGAGATTTATGTCCTTAGAGTTGAATTTATGTCTTTAAAAAAATTTACACAGTCATTAATCTTTAAAAGCAAAGGATTAATAGTTTGATACGGAAAGCGAGAGAAAGAGAGAAGAGAGAGATGGTGATTGCTTCTGCTGCTGATGGTCTACTGGTTACACGAATCTAACAGAGAGAGAGAGAGAGAGAGAGATAGAGATAATATATGTACAGTATATATAATAGAAGAATATATATATATATATAAATATATGTATATATGTATATGTATGTATATGTATATATGTATATGTATGTATATGTATAAATATCTATACAGTATATATTTGCATAACTGCATATAATGCACAAGAGTGAATGTTATTATAATTTGACCGTATTATAATATTATCATAAAGTCAAATATTGTCGACATTACATGACCATGGTTTTGTAATGATTGCATGTGGATTTCTTGCTGCAAAATGCAAAGTTCTGAATGCTTTCCAACTAAAACTATAGAGTCCCTCTGATTCGTACATGTCTCAAAACTATTTCAATGATTTTAAAGTCCAAAAACTTTAACAACCTGCATAAAACTGCTTTAATGCCTAAAAACAACTACTCAACTCTACTTAAAAGCTACCTCTTTGTAATAAGGGGAAAATCAAAACTTTTGGTAAAAATTTTGCCCTTCTGCACAATGATATATACACCTGGGTCTAAAAAATTACTATTTTTGCTTCTTTTTTCCCGACTAAAAAAATTGGAGCATATTGGATGGAGGTGTAAGCTCAGGTCAGTCACGGCAGATGTAGGAAGTTTCCATATTTACCTCCACAAAGGCAGACGCCCGTCAGCCTAAACCATGTGACCGGACGTGTTCACTGTCTAATTACAAATAAATGCCTTACAGAAACCTCTGCAGAAACCAACGCGACTCCGTTTGTATATTTTGCTTGGCCCTTGTGTGGCGCCTTGAGTCCAATTCATTGTGTGTCCTTTAGTACTATTTAATGTAGAAACTCCAAAACTCACAAATGCAGTATAACCCGGTGGAATGTTCTGAATCCATACCAATACGCCAAAAGCGTGATATATGTCCTCTCCTCTCCTGGAGCAGTGATGGAGCGCTCTCTGGATTGATGGGTATATCCAGGCCGTGGGTTTTTTTGACTGGAGCTTGCTTCACTTCCTACTGTTTTTCTGTCTGTTGGTGGCCTGGGCCCTAATCGGTCCACTCTCCCTCAGTGGCCATAAATTGCTCAGATGAGATGAAGTCCTTGTGTTCCTTCCCCAAACTGCTGGGCGAAATCTGCAGGGCTGTGTTTTGACAGCCCGAGGCCCTAAATCATTGTTTTATGACGGCCGGGAAGAAAAAAAAATGTGTCCGTGTTTCTGCTGCTGATTTATGCTCATTGGAGTCTGGAGAATATGATAATTTGGCTTGAGCAGATGGATAGAGAGATACCGAGGGGCTTTCTGTCCCACACTTTCGCACAAATGGAGTCCACATGCTAGCATGCTAGTGGTGGTGGTCTTGGTGTTGTGTATGTGAAACATCTCTGTGCATCTCTAACACGAGCGATGTCAGTAGCAACAGGCATCTCGTTTGTTCTGAATTATATTTACGTGTACTCCTGTTTAACACCACAAGCCAAACACCATGGAGCTTTTAATGTAGCAAATATTTCACTGGTGCATCAAGCTGCCAAGATTCGATACAATGCATCATCTTTACTGTCATCAAACAAGTTGTTTAATATATTCAGTAGCTGACCCTAAAGAACGTAATCCCAACCCAACCCATCCAGTTCTAAAACAAACTTTTCATACTTTATCAGATCTTGGAAGAAATTGCTTTTTCTATGACGGCAGACAAGAATAATATAAAATATAATATAAATCCAAAATAAGACACTCCAGATGATATTTTAAAAATGCCTCACACTAATACTATATGCACAAATGCTATGGTCGATAAGAGGGGTGTAAATAAATACTAGAGATAAACTAATACAATTACTAATGCTGGGCAATGATTACATTTGTAAGCGCAATTAATCACATTGTTTTCTGCGATTAATTGCATTTAATCGCATTGTTATACGCAAAATTAAATAATTAATTTAAAAGTAGTGTATTGCGCATGTTTATTTTTAAAACTACTGCGTTATGAACTGTTGAAGTTTACTGATTCACACAAATAGTGGTTTGGAGTTGCTATATATATATATATACATATTATTGCTTGTGCTAATGATATTGCACATGATTGTTTATGATATTTCACACAATGACACCATTGCATAAGTAGTGATATAAGTAATGATATAGCACATGGTCAGATTACTGAACATTCTAAAATATTACAATAATAAAGATATTGCACATAATGATTTTGCGAACAATTCGAAACTGCACATCTGAGTAGCAGCAGGTTACTGAATGTTCTAGTTGTTGTTGAGTTCCTCATTCACATCCAAGTTCTATAACTTACTGAATTTTTATAGGTCTTATATTGTATTAACAAAACAAAGTGAAAGGTTATTAAATCAATGTTGGCTCTTTTTGGCTCTTGACTCTTTTTCATTCTTTCCACAGAATTAATTTAACACACTTGATCGAGCTGAGGAAACCATCAGGAGCATCCGAACAGAAGAATCAGGTGGTTTGGATTAGAGCTGCAATAATACTGCAGGATATTCATTAACTCTTACTTACCAACTGCACAAAATATTACTGCATGCATTTAGTCTCAACTTATTAACAGTCATCTACTAAACACACAGTATTGGTGCATATATTTAAGAAAACACACCCACCTGTTGTAGGTTGATAAATGATTCTTATGCATGTCATGAATTTTAAAAAATAAAGTCTATGGGGACCTTGATGTACAGTACTGTACAAATGTCAGTAATTTACTTTTAGTAATTTTATATATCTTATCTTTGGCATACTGAGATTAAATGATACAAATGTGAACAAATATTTTGTTGATGGTCTGCCTGCTAACTGCCTGAAGATACAAGGAGCCAAGATAAAGGAGCTTCACCCACTCAGCATTCAGCATTCAGCACCACCAGTATACTGATCACCGCCTGATCATCTGGAATCATCTGCTCCTGGTTCTTCACTGGT
>JBBIGB010000156.1:1502172-1515756 GCA_037577075.1 Alestopetersius hilgendorfi | reverse complement strand
CACACACACACACACACACACAAACACACACACACACACACACACACACACACACACACACACACACACACACACATATATACAGACATGCGCAAACAAATACACAGAAGTTTTCTCAATTGCTTTGAGTCGTTTTGTGTCTGAGCGTTTATTTGTTTGATCTGATTGACTCAGTGAGAGACTATTTTAGATCCTTGTGATGTCAGAGACAACATGATTAGTGGTGACCTGCCCCCTCGACCACACTGCAGGTGTCTGTTAGCTGATGTAAAAGAACTGTTGGTTTAGTTTTCTCCTCCAAGCGTGTTGAGCTGAACAATGCAGTTTTGGAGCTGGTGTTTAAAAAATGACGCCGCGATTTGTTTTCCAGGAGAAATACCTAGTGAGAGAACATGGGCAAAAACTAATGGAGGGGGATAGGAAAACTACATTTCTATAAAGTTTTTACTTATGTAAATGCTGTAATAAAATACAGTACTGTGTAAAAGTCTGTGCAGATTGAAGCTGTATTTCTTTCGCCCATACACCGATTGCACAGACACAAAATGACAAGAACAATATAAAATATAATGTTTAAATAAATCCAGTAAAGTCTCAAAATGAATACACTGTGCTAAACACACAATTGCTGTGGTATAAATGCTATAGATAAATAAATACTGTGACTTACTAGTAACACAAAAACTGGTGGAGTCTGTTATTGTTGTAAGATCTGTAGTAGATCAGTAATATTGATTATTTCACATTTGCCACTATTTTATAATGATCAGGTTCAGCTTTACCTTTGTTTTTAAGAACTACTGACAATATTTCTCCTCATTTCCAAATAAAAATATTGTTTTTTAAAGCATCATTTTAAAGGAAATGACAAAACAGAAGATTTGTTACAGAACAAATCTCTCGTTCTCTCTTAAACAAAATGGCAATAATGACCTTTGAGGAACTTCTAGTAGCATTTTACCATCCAACTGGTCTCAGTGTGAGAGGAGAGAGTCGATTACAGCAGTGTTTTATACTTTTCCTCATTAAATAAGATGTGATTCCGCTGATCACTAATCAGTCCCTCATAAAGCAGAATGAGGTGTTTGTGTAAGAATTTAACAGACACTGGACTGGAATAGTTTCACACTCATAGATGCAGATTTAAAAATATATTGCAGTGGACTCTTATTTATTTCTGGAGCTGTATATTATAGAACATTTATTTGTGGACCTTTGAAAACAACTGGAATTTAGCAAAAATGTCAGACAGTGTCAGATTCAAGTGGTGTTTCAAACACATTTGCAGTGTCAAAAATAAACTTGTGTTTGGGTAAATATGCTACAGTCCCAGTGTTAGCAGTAATCGGCCAGGACAAATGTCTAATCACTGACCCTGTGTTCACCGCAGCTTTGCGAAACCAGTCGTTGTTGTTGAAGTAATTTGCTCAGTGTGAACCCTGGTCTTCTGACAGCTGATAGAGAAATTAACTGGGGTCAGCGGAGATGACGCAACCTAGACTTTGTTTACTAACAAGAAAATGTTGGACTGAAATTCTTCCACTGATTTAACATGTAATACTGAGTGTGCTGACACAGGGCACAGGAGACCACAGCAGACTCAATTATTTTTGGTGGTAATGCCATTTTGACCAGTTTAGTCTTTTTTTCTACTGTAATATTTGATTCACTTTATTGGCTTGATTCATAAGAATCTACATAGCAAATCAAGCCAATAAACTGCATTTACAGATTATATGCAAAAGGTAGGGCATCCTTGGTCAAATGACATGTTTTTCTTACATCTTCTGCACATTTTTAATACACAATTTTTAATACTAGTTATTTGCTATATTTAACACGTGGGGTGAGAAAAAAAACACAAAATGTCACCTTTGAAATGTTTTATGATGTTTAATGAAATGCCTTTTATTTTTAAATATTTTAACCTTTTATATTGTATTTTGTAAAAACAAATAAATTGTTCACTGTAGAGGGTGTGTACTGATTTCCACTTCAAAATCAGCAAAACATGTAATTTTATCTGGGGATGTTCCAATTTTTGCAACTGTAAAATTTGTATCAAAATATGCACCAGTTTGAAGCATAACAAGAGTTTTCAGACATCTAAATATAACTATATAATAAAAGAGATATAATAAAAGAGATGTAGTCTATCAGAAAGTATATACAGTAAATTAGTACATAATTAAAGTGTATAAATAAAAATAGCGAATAAAGACAGTTTTAGATGCCAGTGTCTGATGAATAGCAATAGATGGTAAACAATGAATTATACTGTAATGATAAATTCACTAAAAGTAACTTTTGTAGGACAGTGAGATGGGTGTATTCCCTTCTTGTTTGTTTGGTGTTTTTTTGCACCAAGGCCTATAAGACCTAAACTGAAGATTTCCTAACTTTGAAACATCAGTGAAAGTGTTTGCAGCTCCTCCCCCAGTGCTCTGCAGCTGAAGAACGCCCGTGTTCAGGTGTTTCTTCAGGAAATGCGCTGAGCACGTTCCTCTAAAAGGGGTGGGTTGGTGGTGGAGCCTCTTTCAGTGTTGATGAAGAAGATCAGTGATGTGTTTACCTGTCGGAACCACACGTCCCCGTGTCTCGCTCATGGCGGCCCTCGTCGTCCACGCTATTGTCTACTCCGCCCTGCAGCTGCTGAGGAGCAGACATGTTTACCTGAGGGACAGGTGATCCAGTCCAGCTGCCATCAGCCCCACACAACAGCTGGTCTTCTCACACTCCCTGAGCTTCAATAGGCTCCTGATAGGATGTAGGATTTATAACTGGCGCTGTCATAAAATAAAATTACTCTCTGTATTAGAGATAGATTTAGAAGGAAAGTGAAGAGTTATTTTTAAATCATTTCTATGGATATATTTCTATTGATGTAACATTTACAATGGTCATTGTCAAAAAAACATAATTGTAATTTTTGAGGGGAAACAGAATTTCATTTTGTTGGACATGCTTTCAGATGCTAAATGTGTGAACAAAAGCCTTTGTTTGTGAATTTCAGACCAATTTGTTGAAGCTCAGTTTTACCCAGTGTATGAGGGATCATTTGGCTATAAAATACTTCACCAATCATCACTAAAGACACATTTTATATGTTTTTATTGTGGTAAAGCAGCAAGAAAAAGTATGTAGTGTTAAAAAAGCTTAAAGCATGCCAGGATGTTCTGGGAAGGTAAATCAGCAGATGTGTGACTTACATTTGTAGCTGTTTTGCCGTAATGGGACATTTTTATGCTAAAAATAATATAAAGATCTTCTTCCCCTTAGTTCATGCTGAATAGACCAATAAAATGTGGCTTTCCTGCTTACTCTCTCCTGATGTATCAGTGGTATATTTGGTATATGCATAATCTCATATCACCATGTATTTTCCATGTTTTTGTTGTTTTCAAGCTTTACAAAGCTGTATAAATAATGACCAATAATGTGTCCTCCACATCTGTGTATCTGTTCATGACAAATGTGTTTCTATTCATTTACATCCCAACATGAAAACATTTCTTTAACTATAAAAACTACAACAAGCGTTGCTTGTACATGGTGGATCTTTTCATTTCAGTCCTCCAGGAACAGTGAAAATCTGCAGAATCTGACGGTGTCACGCTTCAGGATGCACACCCACTGGAAGCACTTGCCTCCAAAAGAGGCTTAACTAATTGCTGTGTGTTGACTGTTGAAGGCAGCTGCTGGGCTGAAATGGAGTTAACCCTTATCAGTCCTCCATCTCCTCACTGCAGGCCGTTTTCTCACTGAAGCACAAAGAGAGACGGCAGGAATGAGTCTGAGTGCTGCACTTGAACCATGACCAGGGTCCTGCTGGAGGTTAATGTGGACTGCAGTGTCTTGCTGGAGGTTAATGCAGACTAAAATGTACAGGGGACCACACACACAGCCACTAAAGAACCAAAGAATTAAACTCAAACTTTTAGATTTTAGATTAATAATAGATCTGCTATTAAAATTCTTAAAGATGTGCAAAATTTCTGGTTAAATTTTACAGTGCATCATTCAGTGCTTTACATGAAAACATTTTAATATAAAACAGAATAAAACTAAGTAAAATGAACTGAAGAAATAAAAAGAAGAAATAAAAGACTACACAAAAAATCAATAGAAATAGATTCAAAGTCGGGTGGAAGTGGCAACATTTAAAAGAAGGTGGAGAACAGGGCAGTTTTTTGCAGCTTTTTAAAGCTCCTGTTTGTGCAGATATGCTACCGATGGGCAGTTGGTTGCACAGCATAGTGGATAAACACCATTTCACCAGGTTTAGTATCAGATCTTTTCTCCACTAGTTGAGCAGCTCCTGCAGATCTATGACACCCACCAGAATCATAAACATCTCACATATGAGAGATGGATTTAGGCTCCAAACAATTGAGTTTAAAATAATAATTATTTGCTGAACTGGCAGCCTGAGAACAGGAGTCCTGTAGTCCTGGAGGAATTATGTGCTCCTGGAGCAACATTGTGGTTCTGGGGGAACATTGTGGTCTTGGAGGAATGTTTCACTGTGTATATCTGAAATGACAATAAACCTCCTTGATTTAAGTGGGTTCTGATGCTGCATGACTGTTATCTATAAATGTGAACAAAACATCATCAGCATTGATCAAATAGAAGCCTGAGATTTGGTTCATATGTGCATTTTGTATTGATAACAGGATGTCATACAGTGGCAGAAAAACACATAAGCATATCAAGATGCTAACTAGACCTGTATAAGCTTCCGTTACTTGTTTATATTTGCCTCATATGTCCTGATCCAAAAAAGCAAGTCTTGGCTAATTTTCTACATTTTGGGTCAATGGAAAACTATGCATATTGGATTTTTTTAAAACCAAAATTATGGCAGCAGATCTGCTGACGGACAAACGACTGACTGGATACAATAAACCAGAAGCTTTGATCTGCATACATGCATATAAATTCATAAGCACTTTATTCTCTGAAACATCAAAGAGTTTTGAAGGCAGGTCAGTTTTATAGTGGGGTGATGTCATGTCTCCAGCAGGAAACTGTTGGTTAGTTTTGTTTCCTTCGTGTCCTGCAGACGACGTCTTCAGCAGGCGACACGGCAGGTTAATAGCAAAGCCTTTATCTCCAGACCCATCAGTGTTAAGGATGTTAAACTGCAGGTTACTGGAGGCCTACAAAGACTTTCATGCCGCAGAGTAGAGCAGCAATTACATCAAACCTTATGAGCATTTCTGTGAAGCCCAGTTGTAAAAACCTAAAACAGTTGATGGATCAGGCAAAAAAATAAAATTAAAAAAATTATTTATAACTTGGACATTTTGTTGCTTTTGTTAAATCAAGAGTTTGATGTATTATATAAGCATTGTTATTGATTCAACGCTCAGTACACTCATTTTACACTTACATTTACATTTACGTGGTGAGTAATGCAGTGTGATCTACGTCCATGATTCACTGATCCTCTTTGTTCTGCTGTTCTCCTGTAGGGACCTGTCTTACCATATATACAATATAAATTAGACTTGGTATTAATAAGAGGCTTAATTAGCATTAAGTAAATAATTATAGTTAAAACCCCTGTAATTCAAATACAAAAGAAATCCCTCTGGGTCTTCTGGGTTTTCAGAGAAAGCCTAAATTTTGGAAACTACAACATACATGTCTCTATTCATTTTTTTTTCAGTAGAACTCTGATCCAATCCAATTTTTTCTTTCTCTATGGTATCAAAGTACATATATCCAAGCGAGCTCATATATCTAAGTGAGCTGGAGTGAAGTGCTACAATCCAAATGTGGTATCATCCAATCATCTTCTGATTTATTACAGTTGGAACCTATTTTGTGAGGGAGACCGTCACTCTAGGTGTTCTGGTTGTTCTAGATACATCACTGACTGCGAATACGATCAGCACTTTAACCAGTAGGTCTATTTCATGGTGAATGCCAGCAGCTCTTTGCCAGGACACTTTACAGAAGGAGTCCCTGTAGAAATGTTCCATAGAAAGACATGAATCAGTGCCTGTTAAAGGTTTTAAATAAAGCTTGGGACTTTTTATTCTAGAGGTCAAAAAGTGATCATTTGCAATACCATTATCTTAGCACTGTCACATAATTTCTGCTAACTGTAATTTAAATTTATTATACTTTTTTTCTCATTGTTGATCATATTTTTACTGGTGCTAATAGTGACACCACATTATTTAACTATACCATGTATGTTAATTAGAGTGCGTTTTTTCATTAATATCCACCATTTGACCGAATTAAAACAACTTCAGATTATTCTACTTATTGTAAATTAAAAAGAAAAACCTGTCATCAGAATATCTTTCCCGTTTTTTCTTTTCTTCCGTTATTTCTATTAGTCTCTGCAGTGGTGTTGCACTAACAAATGGCCATTTTACATTGACAGAGGAGCGTTGACTTTCCCCATCACGTCAAGAGGTCAAGGAAATAGCCCCACTTGAGAAAAATAAATTTGTTTTGTCTTGGAAAGTGAGGGTCTGGACACCGTTAATTAGTTTGCTCTCCCCCTCGTACTTCACCATCCACTGCTAGGGCCTCAAAAGAGTTAGCATGCCTGCTCTTGCTCCACACCAATTTCCTTTTTGCCCCTCTTTTCCCCGTCTTTTCCCCCTCTTTTCTCCCTCCCTTTCTTTCTGCTGTCAGCCGTGCAGCGTGAATGGTTGCCGTCTGGGAGAGAAAAGCGGCAGGACTTGAAATGTCGGCTTAAACGAGGAAGCGGCGGTAAACAGTGCCTATCTTTGGGTCAGACATTGCTGGCCGTGTTTGCGGTTGTCCCTGACATCGCTGCTGACTCCAAAACACCTGTGTTTGCTCTCTGGCTTTCCCCAATCTGCAAGAAAAAAGAGCCCAGCATGTCACATGGCCGGCAAGATAGTGGAGGCTCCATGGGAATACAAAAGGCCCTGGCTTTTAGCACTGTTAATGATTAATGCACACCTTTTCTCAGCTTTGTCCAGTGCTTTTTTAATATTGTAGATTTGACACATATTACACATATGTTGCTGGTCACGAGACGTTTTAAATGTATATAAATACCGAATCATTGTTGAAATACAAAGAATCCCTCCAAAATGTCAAGGTGCGTCAATTACAAAGTGTTAACACAGTATAAAGGCCAGGTGGCGTTTATATAATTTAATGGAAAGAACAAAAACATTTGAGTTATAGAGTGGTAATATGATACTAATTGTAAGTAAATATCACGTATCAAATGGTAAATTAGTAGCATGTGTACATTATGTAATTTTATCTCAATAATGCATACCTAAACCTGATAAAAGCATCTCTTCTGAACCCTAACAACACCTCTACTAAAATGTACATTGCACAGTTTTATCTCAGTTAGCACATAGTTAATTCTGGTGCTTCTACATCTGATTGTGTCTTGAAATTATTAGATTCACAGTTTAAAAGGCATGCTTAGAGGACAGGAAGTTCTTATGAAATCCGAATGCATCCTTACCTAAATATGTGCATATTTAAGAATTCAGATGCACAGTTTTATAGGAACAGGGATCTTTGACTGAATACACATTCCAAAACAAATCTGATTATGGACCAACAGAAAGTGTGAGAAACAGTGATGTGTCAATCAATATATTCAATATATCTAGAAACAAATGTCCTGGTCCACTCTTAATGCAATCAGTATAGAGTTAAAGAGGGAAGGGGGGTTCTGAGATGTGATGAAAACTGCTGTATAAACAAACTCTGCACTAAACAACCTTGGTAGAAGGTGTGGCTGGTCAATCATTTACGCCAGTACTGACTCTGGTGTAGCTCCTGCACACAAACAGTCCTTAAAGACAGTCTCTCAAATCTCAACACTGCAGATCACGCAAGTAATGCTATTGGGATGGAAAACAAACTAAATTAAATAGTTCGTATTGATATCATGGTCAAAGTTTCCTACTATCAAGAGATTGATAATGGAGAGAACGGAGCATTTTGGGTTGCATAGCTGGAATAATTTTGTGGTAAATGCCTTATTCAGTAATGTTAAGATGTCACTCCATGCAAGAACTGCAGTAGGGCAGTTTTATGGTCCAAATCTACAGTGAGGTATCCAGTCAAGCATTCAAACACTTTTAAATTTGATATTTACTGCTGTCTTTAAAACTGAACTAGGATAATGCCCCAGTACCATTTGCAGAGAAACAGCCTCCCACCGTTATACTTCATAGCTGTGGTCAGCTATGAAGTATGAAGGTCGGAACAACATGGATATGCAAATTTTACACGTATCTCTGTTATATATCATTAATCTGAAACTGAAATTCAATGATTCACTGAACAGTCTCACAATTTAAAGCAAAACATTTTCATACATTCACTTATTCATTTTATTAGCCACATCCATTGGAGCAGAATTTGTGTTTCAGTCCAAACTAATTGTTAGCTGAGACACAATACAGAGCAGCCAATGAAAACAGAGGTCAGTTTTAAAACCAAAGTAACGAAAACAGCCTGTTTAATTCTGCAGGATAAAAAAATGAGACAGTTTTGGGCACATAAAAACACACGAACACCATGGACCTAAAAAGAAAAGAAAAAAAAGCATAGGGAATGGTAACCAATCCAGTTTTCTAAATTACAGTAATTAATCATCTCAGTAATTAACCTCCAGAGTGTTGTCCCTGAACTGTTGCACTCAAAACATCTTTCCTATTCAACCACAAACCAGCTCAGCTTTTCTTCTTCAACCGTTTCATCACATTGTCACTTGCAAAGAAAGTATCCATGGATACTTAACTGTACTCAACCATTCTGTGTAGTATTTATAAGTATTTTTCAGTCATATTCCAGACAACAGTGTTGACACAGACAGGCAGACACATGCTTGTCACATTTTATTGCTCTTTAGAGCTTTATGGGAATCCTCTGGCCTACTTATAAACATAAGCCTACTGTATATACTGTTGAGGAAAGCTATTGTGATAATCAATTTTACTAAGCACATCCCAACGGAGGCAGTGTGTCCTCTCAGTTTACAGCTTTTCTGAGAGACAAAAGCAATAACAGACAGTCTAGACAGCTCAGAGGTACAGGTATATCACCGTAAATAAGGTGTTTTGCCTACGCTCTTTGCAATCACTTTCTAAATGAATGGAGGAACAAAGACACAACATATACTCTTTCACTTTTTATTTTCAGGGCATGAGTTTAGATTAAAATCAACTAAAACTGTCACCAAAGAATAACAGCATTGAATATCAATGTTTGTTTTACCTGTAAATAACATAATGTAAAGTCTAAATAAATACATACTTACTTTACACACATACATTTTCACTAAATAATGTTGCAGACACCACTTTATATATTTTGGAGACTTTGTACATGTCGGTGCATTTCATTTTGTTGAACTGCCACACAAGTATTCTCTACAGCAGCAAATTATGACAACAATGTCAAAAAAATATTTCATTTGTTTTTTTTGTTGGCAAAACAACATAACATATTTTGTGCACATTTCCATTCTATTTTATAATGCTTCTTGTGAGATGGCTTTGCAGTGTAGCATATGAGTTCAGCTTACTGAACACCGCAAAAGTCAAAATAAGAGTTTTAACAAGGCTATGGTTCAGACAGAGGTGCTGTTTAAATGGGCAGATAGGAGATGGATGGCTCCTTGGTTAAACATTGCCTGCATGCCTCTGTGGTGTCACTGGAGGGTCATAACCTTAGGCATCATTGTCTTGAGTTTAAGTCAAACACTTACATTCTTTCTCTTCTCTCCATCTCTCTATCATCTACTCTTCTGTGATAAGGCCCGGTGAGAGACACTTAAAGCACTCATATATTTGCATGAAACTAACCCTTGATGTGTTGCATAAACATTTTCTATCAGTTATAAGAGAGTTAGCATTGAGAAACAATGGCAATACAGATAGCTAACAAAGCAGTGCTCTTTATGTAAGTGAATGTAAGAGAAGCATTTCCCATTTATACTAAATAGAGGTGGGCGATTTGTCGATTTTATAGATTCATTTCAATTCATGTGTTTTTATGAAAATTGATTTCATTGCTTATTTTACACACGAGCGCCAAAAGTGGAACTTATGAAATGCACCGATCTACACGGGTTAATTTGCCTGGCGCGCCCAAACACTGTAGCAGTGTTTATGCCCAAGAAAGGTCTACATCTGTAATATGGAATTGGCTCGTTTTTCAGCCACTCTCTGCAGTTAGGGCTCCAGATGGCGACTAAAATGGTCGCCAATGCAACTAGATTATTTATTTTGCGACTAATATTTTTCAGTTCAGTCGCCAATGGCGATTGTCCCTCACAACCAAGAGGAATTAAAATAAAAGTACAAGAAAAGTGACATTTCATAATGTGCAGATACACTCAGCCTGAGACTACAGCTACTACTACACTCTCACATGATTAGATATGGGAATTTCTGAGTCGGATGATTTAGATCAGATAAGTAAGAAGATTCGGCTCTTTTGGCTCTTAAACGCAGACGGACATTCACTGTTCCCAGTTCACACAATACAGCAGCATGGGACCAAAGTGGCATGTAAAGTAATACATGTAGATGTGATTTTCTGATGAAAACACAAAACTCTGTGACAAAAAATACAAAAATATTTTAT
The DNA here is from genome assembly GCA_037577075.1 of Alestopetersius hilgendorfi. NCBI lineage: Eukaryota > Metazoa > Chordata > Actinopteri > Characiformes > Alestidae > Alestopetersius > Alestopetersius hilgendorfi. The sequence goes on along the minus strand of JBBIGB010000156.1, from coordinate 1,505,136 downwards.
TGTCTGTGGTAAGTCTAGTAATATTGTACATCTGTGCCCAAATTTAGTCAAAGAACCGACTCGTTCGCGACCAACAGCAGTGCAAATCAATTAAAATTGAAAATCAGATTTATTGTGAAAAAGATTTTATTTTTAGGCCATATCGCCCAGCTCTAATACTAAATGGCTTATTGTTTCACTGGGGCATTAATATGAGGTGACACGCAAGACAAAAATCCATTAGAAATGAGACAAAAATATGATGACCTTCAATAAATATGGTGATAAATATAGAAATGGAGCTGTCTTGAACTTGTCTGAAAGAGTATGTATATTTATTTTACCTCCACATACAGTGAGTAGGAAAATGGTCACTTAAAATGCTGTCGCCAAATGATTTGAAATTAAAATTTGACTTCCTCTGTCAAAACCCAAAACCAACTTGTGTTTAGATCATCCAGCAGGGGACTGAAACAAGTTTTTGAGATTCATCCCAGTCCAATTTTCTAAACCTCATGAAAGATCTGTGGGGTGAGCTGAAGGGAGATGATCTAGGACCCTGGGGGATCTGGAGAGTTTCTGCAATGAGATTGCTCACTCTGTATTCTCCATCTCATCAAGACTCCTTGTTGTTGTCTACAAAATGCAGGGATGCCAATAATTCTTAGATACAGCTTTTCATGCAATTGGTCCCATATCCTACCTCTTTCTAGCATTTTATTTTTTCCCTCATATTTGTGTTATGTACTAAAAATCATACTTTTGTTTTCCTGGACCATTTTCCAGTCATATTGAACTAAACAGTCTGTTTTTATTACTGTAAGACCAAAATATTAAATGACTTAGGATCTGATAGGCTGCTCTCATTCAAATAGCAGTAAGATTCTACTAAAATTCTTCTTACAACTTCAACACAAGTGACAAGTGCTGAACAACTGTGGGATGAAAAGGTGGATTTACCGTAGGTGAAGTATTAATTTTTGTTTTTTGTGATTTTTTTTTTCAGTTTAGCTAAATATAGACCATACAGACTGTGGCATGAACCTATAACAATAACCATGTATACATATGAAGTCTAAATAAATCAATAAAAAATCAGCAGAAAATTATCTGTATGAAATACACCGTGGTACATACACAAATACTGCGTATGAATACTATAGACAAGTAACTTACAGTTAAGTGAATTACTGCACATGGTAAAACTATTGCACATAATAACTTATTACACATAATGATAATGTTTTAGCACATGATAACATAAACTGCATGATACTGCCCATGTTAGACTGTTGCACATGGCATCATACATTAACCTCACAGCTCCAGTGGAAAAGCTAAAAAGCAAACCTTGACTGAACCATCGCTTTTAGGGAGGTTTTTTTTTTAAACTGTATGGCAGACTGCGTTAAAGCCAATCTAATCCCGGAGGAGAACAGGTTCAGAGAGGGCGGTGACTCGGGCCGCCAAACAAGCCGAGACGTTTCTGAGTCATCCTTCATACACACCCAGAGAGGCATTGTGTTTTATACCAGTTCCTACAGCTCAGCTCTCAGAGCAGAAAATTATGGCAAATTCAGCACAAAGAGGCTCTAACCAGCAATGACAGGTCTGCTGATCGCTTTTCATTCAACATCCTTTAATTGAATGAGAAGGATTAGCGTAATTCTATGCGTGATGTTAAAAGAATTTTGGAGATGATTCGAAGATTTCATTCGGAAGGAGACAGAGTCAACACTCTCTACTGCTGCGTTTCCACTACCGTATCGTCTTTATCTCTGTATGCGAAAGGATGTCAAAGAAACTGTTTTATCTTTGATATGTGTTGTTTGCTTATGCATACATTTGTATGCAAAAAGTGTGAACACTCCCGGTCAAATTACAGTTTGGTTAATACACACCCTCTACAAGGAAAATGCTTAAATATGACATTTTTTATAAACGGTTTAGCATATTATTCCCTTTTGCATATATATTTGCATACTGGAAAATATTATATAGATAATGTAGGACAATGTTTAAATGTGCTGCATTAATTGTGCATTAAAATGTGCAGGAGTGTGTCTTTGTAGATGATGAGAACCCATTTACACTCAGAAAATCAACAAAATATAATTTGATATATATTTTGCATACATTTTTGCACACGACTGCATAAGCTCGTGTAACAAGACTCTCCTAAGAACAAAGCAATTGTACGATACAGCAATGGAAGCTACTGTAGGAGTAGACATCTAATACAGCTTTCCGTAAATATAACTGGTGTAAAACAGTCTAAAACAGTGTAAAACTAGAACCGGTGTCAAGACTAGAACTAGGTGTAAAATTAGAACGAGAACCAGTCTAGAACCAGTGTTGGTACTCCTGCTTGCTCACTGTTTACTGCTCTTTCTCTCGGCGTGCCGCTGCTCGGCCGCTCTCTGGAGGCCCTCCCTCTGAAGGTTTTCCCCACCCACTTGTAGGCGGAGTCTATCCTAAAAGTTCAAAGGGGTTCAAAGGTTTTGTGTTTTTTCTGTTTGTTTCTAAAACCTAAAACAAAAGAATTTTTGTTCTTTATGTTCATTTGCGTGTGGCGCCGTTTTTAAACCACAGTAGCATTTTTATTATTACATGTTTATAAATGACAGTAACTTTAGTTTTACATGACACAGGGACACAAAACAAAGCTCAGCTTGATGTCTGACAACTCGAGCACCAACACACAACGGGCACTTCTATAAAAGCAGTTGTTTTATTGTATGATTTTCCATTTGTTGTGCTTCTGGCATGGATTTGTACCACTCGTGTTCTAAGGGTTAAAACTGAAGGTCTCATTTGCTCTGGGTAGAATGAAAAGGTGCTGAAAACTGGTGAGCAGAAGTGTTACACAGTAGCACTGACACGTGAGGCTTGGAAGACTCTGACACACTCTCGCCACACACACACACACACACACACACACACACACACACACACACACACACACACACACACACACACACACAC
>JBBIGB010000156.1:1424226-1435786 GCA_037577075.1 Alestopetersius hilgendorfi | reverse complement strand
TGACTCTAACTGTTCCTCCTCACTCAGACTCCAACACAAACTACCTCTACTGACTCTAACTGTTCCTCTACTGACTCCAACTGTTCCTCTACTGACTCCAACACAAACTACTTCTACTGACTCTAACTGTTCCTCCTCACTCTAACTGCCAGAAGACAGTTTTTTCTGCACCTGTCCAAATGATTCAAGGTACATCTGGGAAACAAATGTCCCTTTAACATGTTCACTCAGGTTACATGTGAGGGTGCTTTTAGAGATGGAGTGTATGGGGAGAGAAAAGTTGGCTCATAGAAAATCAGCTCTGAGAAATAATACAGTCTCTCTTCCCACGCTCCGTCATAGCCAGGGGCAAACACACCACAACTACACTCACTACTGAAGAGCTAGACATGGAAGATGACATGGAAGATATTAATTGTGACTGCTCAGCCCACAGATGTGTTTATTTGTAGTAACTGTTTCCCTGATTCATTACAGGATGTTCAGTGTTATTGAGTCTAACAGAAAGACCGAATGCTCAGACTATCGAATATGATGTAAATGAACTTAACAACATCATTAAATAAAGTCTGAACAAGTGATTATTTTGAGTTTGAGGGGGAAAGTCCTACTGAATTTACATCAAACACAAAATATCGCACCGCATCAAACTGTCAGTGTTTTTTATCCGGCTCCAGCTGGGTCCGTTATCTGTGGTAACCTCTGCATCGTCTGCAAAAATATTTACTGATTCGAAACGAATGGATTGAAATCTGGTGTTTATGTGATGTAGAACGGTTTGTTAGGAAGGGTGTTCGCCTTGGTGCTGTCGTAGCACTAAATTTAGCCTGAAAAAATGAGAAACCAGCGATAACAGGAGCACAGGCCTACTTACGCCAAGTCCCTGATTACAAGTGGACTGCATTATTAATCCACAGCCTCCCACACAATCCCACAACCGGAGCCACAGTCGAGCTGACACAGTCGAGCTGACACACTCGAGCGCCTCCCAATTCAGGACACATACTCAGTTTTCTACAATTAGACTCTAGTATATGCACAAAACTGCCAGGATCTGGATGCGGGTATATCCTTCAGTCCCTGTCTTTTATAGCTGCATGGCATTCGTATCGTTTCATAGGAGTTATTAGACCGTTCGTATTAGTTACTGAATAGCAACCCTCAGTAGTGCTAAACAATATGTATAAATTGCAATAAAGATGCAACATGCAATATACAGTAACCCCCTGCATATTGCAGGGGTTGCATTCCAAGAACACCTGCTTATAGTGAAAAAACGCATTGTTGTGTTTTGGTTAAAAAATGCTTAAAAATGCCTGTTTTTATAGTGTAAACCTTAAATCTGCCCTCAAATCTGCTCCCAGAATACTTTTAAACTCATTCATTTTAAACTCCGTTTAATGCACTACCCTTAAAGAAAAAGTAAAGGTTAAACCCGTATTCGAATTTAAATTCCCTGCCAAGATATGCAACTCGGAAGGTTGCAGAACAAAAGTATTGGGACACCGTGGCGAAGTGAATGGGTTCCCTTGTGTGAAAACAAACGGATCAGCATGTGGAATTTCTGTGACCACTTAGTTTTTACTGTATAATAGAAGTTTCATGCTGCCCTTATTGTTGGATGCACTGTGGTGGTTGCTGTAGCGAGCGCGCACACATTTTCAGATTACAATATCCGTTTCTACGGAACGCTTAAAATCAATTTATTTCTTCTATTATATTTGTTATTGTATTATTTGTATAGTGTGCTTTTTATATTTTACTAATATATAGGTTTCATCCTATTGTTTTTGCTGCTCAAATTTCCCACTTGTGGGACTAATAAAGGTTAATCTTTCCTTATCTCAGCTCATCTCATCTCATCTTTTCTTATCTTATCTTTTCTATAAAGAAGCAGTAAAGGGCCACTGAAATGAAGGACAGTCTTATTCATGCATTTGGCTTCTGACAGATGATAAAAAGTTACCCATGATCAGGTTCTTTACATATCAAAACAAACACAACCAGTATTAAATCAAAAGTAAGGTGTTGAAAAGAACAGTAGAAATTTATATTCATTTCATATTCTCATTCATCCACGTCTTCTCATATATATTACACAAATGCATCATTCACACACCGGAAATCCCCTCCCAAATCTGACTACTAGCCTAGCCATTGAGCTACAGGCTAGTAAATACAGACACGCGAGCATTTTTAGTCTTTATTCAGCACAAACTGGACACCAGAGACGAGGTTTTACTGTTTGAGTAAGAGAAAAGACGCCAAACTGAAGCCTTAATAAAGAAAATAATAATATACATTCATACAGTCTGACTGCACAAGCACACACACACACACACACACACACACACACACACACACACACACACACACACATCCAGTACACCATGGACTGACATGTGCCTTATGTGCAATATTTCTTTTGAGTCCAATTTTCTGATGCAACATGTGCAATTTTGGGGGAGAAATATTATTACTGAATGAAATGTGCAACTTATAATGTGCAATTTTTCTGGTGCACTATTACCTGTCACTCCATTGTGTACCTGTATACATATATATACTGTTTTCCTACATATATTTATATGTCCACTCTGCACAAATATACATACATATACTCAGTGTATACATCCATACATATATGTCTCTTTTTTACACACACACACACACACACACACACACACACACACACACACACACACACACACACACACATACATATATATATATTATACACATGCCCATTTTTATATTTCCAGATATAAATAGTGTACTTTTTATTCTGTACTATTGGTCTAGTTTTTAATCTACAGTTGGTCTAGTTTTTAATCATTTTTGTTGCTCTTTCCTTTGTTCTGTCCACTTTCTGCTGTTACAATGCAAATTTCCTACTTGTGGGACCAATAAAGGTTTATCTTGTCTTATCCTCTTTTTCACTGCTGCAGTACTTGCTGGTACTCAGATCCGTCCAGCCTGTGGGAGACTGCTCCCGCAGCAACGGCTCCAGGCCTGGAGGAGGTGAGGAGGCTCCTGTATCTACAGGGGATGTTTCGTTACAGCTGAGGTGTGTCACTAAGAAGTGTGTATCTGTGGTAACGATAATCCCAGCCTTTATACCCCTGCAGTCCCCCAGATATCGTCGGCTGGTACTAAATCACAGAAACTGAACAGAGCACTGGATCCCAGAATACATCTTGAGCATGAACTGAATGCTCTTTTTTATTTCAGTCTTTCACAGATTTTTGCTTAAAAACGAACTAATAATTTGTAGAAACTGCAGAGATTTTGCTTTTATTGTGGCAATATATAATATTTCATGCATTTTAGTGCAGAAATATGTATTTTACTAATCTTGTAACATACATATAAATGTAAATTCAGATACATTTCATATAAAAAATAAGTATAAAATGTTTTGGTACTGTGGAGAGAAAGGTGTCTTGGGACAGTGAAACACTGCTGTATTTAGAGACGGGAGGTTTAAAAGTAGCCAATCCGAGGACATAATTTATTTCTCCTTGCTGCTGATTGGCTGCTGCCCTGCTGCCCTGCAGTCAGGAATGTACCCCGTATAGCATCTTTGGTTTACAGCTACATTTTCTTTAAGGATAATGTATTAGACTGAGTTTAAAATGAAATTAGTGTGTTTTGGTAGCAGATGTAGGGACATTTTTAGGGTTTACACTATAAAAATAGACATTTATAGGCATTTTTACTACATCACAAATTCACGGTTTTTCATGATTTGTGGGTGCTCTTGGAACACAACCTCCCCCAAATTCCGCAGGTCTACTGAACTGTCAGAAATTCACGTTTTTAAGTCTCTGTAATTAAAACTGGGGGTGGTAAAGGCAAGCAGATTTGGGGGCATATTTAGGGTTTGCACTATAAAAATAGGCATTTTTAAGCATTTCTTTACCAAAACACAACAATGCGTTTTTTTTCACTATATGCAAGTGCTTATAGCTGTGGATTACTGCATTTCTGAACTGATTCATTCATTAATTCAGACACAATATTTTGTTACCAGGTCCCAGCGACATTATTGTTATTGATGACAAAAACAATTTCTAGGCTGACAAATAGCAGCAAAAATTGTTCTTGTTAATTGTAACAAAAATACAAAATCGAAACCATGAAATCAGCAACTACCAATAAACAGTATTTCAGAGAAAACACCTTCAAAGTTTTAATGAGTGAGGAATCGACTGGAAGCGGATTCTTTCTGTGCCAAAGCTTAGACGGGAAAGTCCAATTTTAATTCTGAATTAGTTCTAATGTTTGAATTCCAGAGAACAAAAGTAGAACAGTGAATGGATACAAATATAACAACTGTAATGCACTTAGAAAGATCGAGTAGACTCAAAATAAAAACTACATAAAAATAAAAAACTATTAGATCATGTTAAAACTACTCTAACCCTGCCTGGTGCTTCAGGCGACGTGTTTTAAAAGTGGGGGGTTCAGTAAAGTTGTATGTTTACCCTACAGTCTGTCTGTATCTGTGTGGGTGGCCCCGTGGGAGAGATACCTTTAGTGCAATAATGGGATTAACATGTTTGCTGTGGATTTTGCATTAGATCTGATTGTACCAACACAACTTTCTCACCAGGGAAAGAACATGCATGGTCCAAACCTGTCTATTTCAGCTGCGTCTTGACGTAATAAAGGTGACTCGTGCATAATTGGCTGTCCAGGTGATAGAAAAGCCTCTCCAGCTGCTCTGAAATGACTGTGCTGAGAAACGTTTATTATTATCCGGTGCTTTTGCTGGGGGGCACATTTGCCGCGTGAGGGAATGACCTTCAGGTGAGGAGCCCAGTCCAGTGCGGACCCCTGCTTCAGTCGCACCGATATGTTCTGTCTTTTGCTTTTCTTTCATCGCAAAAAGGCTTTTAATCATTTTTTTCACGTTGCCTGGGAGAGATTGTACGAGTCTGACTCCTGTTTTTCGTTTTGTAGGGGCAGGTTTCCCCCGTCCTAATCCGGCCAGACCAACATGGCACGCGCTGACCATCATCAAGAAGGTAAATATATAAGAATTTATAGCGTAAAGATGACCGATACCCCATGTGCTCGTCCCTATCTAGCAATTAACAAAACACAATGGGAAGAACGACAAAAGGAACAGGAGGGGTTTGGGCTTGCTCTGTGTTGACACATGGTTGGGAGAGATAAGAGAAAAATCAATTAGCTCTCACAAAACTTGCATGCATGTCAAGACCGCAAATTGAATTTTTTCTGGGGTGGTATTTCACCTCGCCGGTTTTGACAAACCCCGTCGCCAGAGGGCTGGTCCACAGCTTTTAGAGCACAAAGAAGGATTAACCGATGGGGAACAATACAAAAAACTCACTTTCAGGAAATGCGGCACTGGTTTGCGAGCGCTAATGTCCTAAAAAGCAGAGAGAGAGAGAGAGAGAGAGGGGAGGGAACAAAAAAAACCAGAAAAATACAATCTCCCTTGGCAGGCACCAGCCCCCTGCGCCTCATCTGTCAGAACGTCACGCCTGCTCGCTCGGTTCAATTCTCATTTCGCTCTTTATCGCAGACCACTGAAGCCTGTGCTGAGGAATTATCTGCACTGGAGGACCTGCGTCCAGCTGATAGGGAGTCGCAGAGAGTGGAGGGACAGGAGGGCCACCGCAAGGTGAGAGGCGGACGTTGTGCAGGGGGGGTCCCGCAATGCCTTCATCCACCATGCAGATGCTTGCCTTCGTCCTGGCGCTGCTCGGGGTCCTGGGTGCCACCGTGGCAACTCTGCTGCCCAACTGGAAGGTGAGCGCCGATGTGGGGTCCAACATCATGACGGCGATCTCCCAGATGCAGGGGCTCTGGATGGACTGCACCTGGTACAGTACTGGAGTCTTTAGTTGCACCCTCAAGTACTCGGTACTAGCCTTGCCTGCCTATCTCCAGACTGCCAGAACCACCATGGTTCTCTCCTGCATGATGGCAACCCTCGGGCTCTGCCTGGCTGCCCTGGGGCTCAAATGCACCCAATGGGGGGGCAGCCATCGCTCCAAGGGACACACAGCCATAGCTGCAGGGGCTTGCTTCGTCATCGCCGGGGTCTTGTGCCTTGTCCCTGCATCCTGGTTCACCAACGAGGTCATCACCACCTTCCTGGACACCAAAGTGCCCCAGAGCAGCAAGTACGAGCCAGGGGGAGCGGTGTACGTCGCCTTCGTTTCGGCAGGGTTCTTCTTAGCTGGAGGCGTGATCTTCTGCCTGTCATGCCCCAGCCGAAGAAATGGTCCACTGGACACGTCCCACCCAGACAAGCAATTACGCCAGGAGCAGCCGAACAACGACCGGGGCAAACAGAAGCAGCACAGGGAACAGCAAAGCCAGACTGAGCCGCAGGAACTGCTGCAACACAAAGATGAGCTCCAGGTGCAGCCGGACCAGCCCAAGCCGGAGAAGTCCCATCTGGAGCAAGAACAGCAGTACTACTCGCCATCCAGAACCCGGCTTCAGGACGTCAAGGCCGTCTACAGCTTTCAGGACTACGTTTGAAGACCTTCTCTCTGCAAGAAAGAGGAGGAGGGATAAAAGAAGCCGGAGCAGGAGGCGGAGGAAGAGTAATGACTTTCACGCTGTTATCTCCACCTTTCATCAGTGCTGCCGCAAGCACGGGGTGTTTCCAAAGCCTCCGATCCTGAGGCGGTGGAGCTCCCTGCTGCAGAGAGTGTACGGACCCTGAAAAGTTCCCGGAAAGACTGATTTTAGGTGGTTGGACATGAGAATGTAACCAAAGGTTGCACATGACTGTAAAACTGTGGTTTCCCAAAACCTGCAAGCAAAAAAAAATGAACAAGCCATCACATTTGTATTACTTTTTTTCAGCTCAGCACCATTTAGTCCATGCTTGTGGTTCACAGCCTGTGAATATTGTAACAAAAAAAACCAGGAATGCTGAGCAAATGATAAAAAAAAAAAAAAAAGGTATATTAAGCTCTGAGCTCGGGCCTAAGGCCCGTTTCACTTTAAAGTGCGCATGGAAGTATAATTTAAAATTTAAAAAAAAAAAAATCAATGTTCCCATGAAGAGAATGTACAATGTCCAGTCCACATTTTCCAAAGAGTCAGGAAGAGCAGCACAGATCATCTGAGGTAATTATGCTCTTTGCTTTCCCATTAGGTTTCGCGCCGGATGGGTGCACACACTGCTCATTTATGGTGAGCAAGCACAGATGCCACACACACACACACACACACAAGCCTCCCTCCCATTCTTGCTGCGAGGGTAATAGGGTCTTGCACCCAATCATCTTTACTGTGTGTGACTGGCTGTCATTGCTGCAGGAGGCGTGTTCCCGAGCTGGCGGGACGTTGTTTTCTCCCCCTGAACAGAACAGGACCCCCGTCCCGCCAGCCAAAAGCCCCAGGAGGGACAAGTCTCCCCTGCTGGGGCTGGCAAGTGGACCGGTGACGGATCCAGCAGGACCGTTTTGCAGCTATTTTCTGGTGACTCATCGTTTACAGAGAAGAAAGAATGTATTTTCAGTGCTTCACCTCGACAGGGACTGTTTCTCCTCAAGCCCTTGCTACTCCTTTTGCTGCCTTCGCTTCTTATGATATCTGCTCAGAAATCAAACTGATATCAATTCCCCCTCTCGCCCTAAATATAATGCAAAAGCCCAGTCATGGTTTGGTGGCTGAAGTTCACTTCTTTAGTTTTGCGCTACCAGGCCGACCACTAGTCAAACTTTACTGTCGCCTCGGCTACAAACATGCATACAGTGAGACGAGTACACACATAGAATACACATATATAAACAATACATATTAAAAAAAACACATTACCATTTAAAGGTCACCACAGGGCTTTTTGTAGGTGATGAATAATAAAAAATATGACATTTTATTGTTAATAAAGGAACTCAGATGGTGAAATTATTGTACATTTATGTATTAGTAAAGAACACTGAGTGCATTTTTAGTAAATATGCAAATAGTAACATGCAAGTGCAGAAACCGGTAGTGTATACTGACACACAGTCGGGCCTCCATTGGTCTTGGAGCTCCGGTGCAAAATACAGAAATTAACTTCAGACACCAAAGCTGTCATGACATTTGAGGTTAAAGGGGGAAAACTTTGCAATTTAGAATTTTTCCTGCTTAAATGATGTCCAGGGACGCCCATGTCATGTCTTATATGTGGGCACATACTTCTTTTTGCCATTTAAAGAGTCAGTCAGGAGACTCTAAAGCTTAGATTTCAGTAAAACACGCTTATAAAAGAACAGACCTCGGTTCAGGGAAGAACTGCACTGTGTCACTTCGCCACACTGCTAAAAGTCATTGTAAAAAAAAATGAAAAGCTACTAGAATAAAGCTTAAAATGATTTGCCAATACAGTGAGAAAATTTCTCTCGTTAAACTAAAAAAGAAAAGATTCTAAAACTAGATGTTTTATCTTACATAGTAAAATCATTTTTTTCTTAAAATAATTAAAAAAGAAGATTTTCTGGCTTGATAAGATTGCTTTTTTATTTGCAGTGCAGACTCTGCACGGAAAAAGAGTCGCTGTGAATTTCTGTAAATGAAACAAGTCAGTTTATTAATTTTGGATAAAACTGAATTTAAAAAACAACTGTCACATTCGAAATACGAATCGTTTTCAGTCTGCATGTACGAAAACCACAGTGGGCACAAATTACAACTAATGTTCCAATATTTATCTCATGCTTGACTTTTGAATGAACATTCAGTCACAAATCAGTCCGTCGATACAGACACTGAAGAGTTTTATTGTGCATTTACTTCATTTATGTGGGAACATCGTTTCCATGTGAGGTTCCATGATGATGTGGTTCTTTAACCAGTGACTGTTCTCTAACCAACAAAGGAGGCAAAAGAACCCAACTTGTAATGTTCTAGATCAGGGCTATTCAATTTCAGTAGGAAGTGGGTGTTTGGGGGACACAGAATTTTGCGCTGTCCAGGCTGTCGTACCCGTGGGGTAGTGGTCCTAACTGGATTCCGCGACGGCCCAAATTTACCAGTCCAGCACTTTGTCAGTGCCTCTTTAACCGGTTCTAAACGAGAACTCTGACTATTAAAGTCGTTAGAGTAGATACATCATCAAGCTAAAACAACAGAGATTTTCCACTCACTGTGTGTGTGTGTGTGTGTGGGTGTGTGTGCGTGTGTGTGTGTGTGTGTGACCGGATTCTCTTTTGTTACTGCCAGCTTTTGTTACTGCTTTGCTTTTTTTTAACACATCTATTTTCTGACAAATCCCACCTCTTTTGGCTGTGATTGGCCAATAATTTGGCAGCTTCTGTGCTCGGATTGGCTAATTTTATACAACACAGCAAATAACCAATCTTGGCAAAACTAGCGACGAACTACCAGCCAATCATGATCCAAAACCCATAATTCTATGATATCACACGACTTACACACTGATTTACTAGCGGCCCGCGGGCCGGATCCGAGCTGCAGGTCGCTAATTGAATAGGCCTGGTTTAGAAGAACCACTCTTGGTTCCTTCAGTTTTGCAAATGAGCTACGAGTCCAAGGAACCTTATTTAATGTTTAAAAAGCTTCAAGAAACAACGTCTAAAACTCCATAATGTCGTGGTTCTTTAAAGGTTACACTCATAGCTCATCTGCTAAACTGGTTCTCAAAAGAACCAAACACTAATAGGCTTTTAAAATGTAATACAGTTAAAAGAAAACAAGAGAAGAGGCACTAGAATAGAGCTTAAAATGATCTGCTAATACAGTGAGAAAATGTCACTAGTTAAACTTTTTATAAAACAAGAAAAATAATTAAGTACATTTATGTGGGAACATCATCTCAAACACAGTGATATAAGTATGAATCATTCAAATAGGACAAAGAGCATCTAACTGAAGTCCTGAACCAGTGAAGAACCAGGAGCAGATGATCAGGCGGTGATCAGTATACTGGTGGTGCTGAATGATGGGTGGGTGGAGCTCCTTTATCTAGGCTCCTTGTATCTTTAGACACTTTGCGGCCTGTCAGTAAAACATTTGTTCTTTCATTTAATCTCTGTGTGAGAGTTAAATGAAAAGTTAAGACAGTCTAACAGAAATCAGGGCCTAAAATACACTTTTTGCATATTCTTGTAATTATGGTTTATTATTTTTAAATTTATTTTGATTGATTCTGTTATTTTCACTTTCTTTCATGTGGAAATGATGTGACCTAAGCAAACTCAATGTATCTGTAGCATTTCCAGAACATTTTGGTTCATAACTTCTGGGCTTTTATTGCAGATTAGAAAACAAACGTACCTTTTTTAACATATTCAGGACCTGAACTGTTATTGTGCATTAAAATGTGCAGAACTGCAGAACCGTGTCTCCATAGAGAATAAAAGAACAAAACATGTCATTCAACCAGGGGCGCCTAAACTTCTGCCTGCGACTGTTCAAACCTACACGTTCTACCCTTTATTCTTTAACCGGTGACTGTTCTCTTACCAACAAGGGGGCCAAAAAGAGCTCTTTATCTCAAAAGGACCAAACATGTGATGCTGTAGAAGAACCACTCTTGGTTCCCTCAGTTTTGCAGATGAGATATGAGTGCTAGAAACCTTATTTAATGTCTAAAGAACACTTATGTAATCTAAAGCTCCAAGAAACAACAACTAAACCTTACACTCATAGCTCATCTGCAAAACTGGCTCTCAAAAGGAACCAAAGGTGATTCTTTCATTATGAATTGTTTTGGATCTTTGGAGAACCAGTTTTGCAACCTTTTTTAAGGATTAAAGAACCTCAGCATGATCTAGAGCTTTAAGAAAGAATATTTAAATTCCTGTTACGTTGTGTTTCTTTAAACCTTTAGAAGGTTGCTCTAACTCCTACGTGGGCCATTAAGGTACTAAAAGAGGTTCTTCTGTGTTAAAGAATCCTTCTTAGCACCCTTATTTTAAGAATGTGAAGAACATAAGGGCTCTGGAGGTTCTGTCGATCAGGCGGTTCTCAGTGTGTGATGATTAAAGCACAAGCCTGTGCAGACAAGCACGTTCTCCTTCTGTTCTTTTCTCCAGTTTCTTTCAGGAGGGATGAAGTCTGACAGCTGAATTGATGCCAGCGACAGTAAAATTATAAGGTCTTTAGAGAATGTCTTTCAAAGGATCCGTCAATCAAAACGCAAATCAACATTTTTCCCTCAGCGCCAAACCAGAGGCCGTTTCAGGGGCACCAGAGTCCGACAGACCCAGATCGACTAAAACAGAATATCTGATTTAAACGTAAGGCAGCAGTTGGCATGAACACGAGGCAGAGCTGTCCAACAGAGGGAAGCAGAGCTGAAAGGACTCACAAATTTAAAAGCATTCAAATATTTAATTGTATTGTTTTGGGGGTTTTCATTTTCCTGAAAAATATTTCGCCTCACACCTCTGGGGTTGGGGGTTTGGGGTTTCCTCCAGGGTCTCCGGGTTCCTCCCACAGTCCAGAGGAACTGGGAATTCTAAATTGACTGTAGGTGTGTGTGTGTGAATGAATGGAGTGTGTGTGTGTGTGTGTGTGTGTGTGTGTGTGTGTGTGTGTGTGTGTGTGTGTGTGTGTG
>JBBIGB010000156.1:1403615-1419392 GCA_037577075.1 Alestopetersius hilgendorfi | reverse complement strand
GGACTTCTTAAGCACTGATGTACGTCGCTCTGGATAAGAGCGTCAGCTAAATGCCGTAAATGTAAATGTAAATGTTAGTTATTATTATATATGTGCTTGTTTTCCAGATAACCAGATTTAAATATCATTCTAAGGTTCTGGCACAGTATTTTGTTCACACCACTAAATGCTAAACTGGTCTGCTTTTCTTGCTTTCAGTTGACTCTACTCCAAGGCTGCACTCCAAGGTGTAATAGCTTCCCTAACAAACTTCCCATACTTTGAGAAGTAGCCTTAACATATTTATCTCTCTTTGCGTTCCCTCTTTTTACATTTGCATACCATTATTGATTTTATGCCCACTTACAACTTCAATGTAGCGGTAATAGTTATTAATCTTCCATACAAGGGGCGATGGTATTATGTGCTAGACCGTCTAACGCTTTCTGTCTGCGTCAGCAGGAGGAAGAGGAGGAGGATGAAGGTGTAAGTGATGCTGAAGAGGGCAGTGTGTTGGAAGTTTGGCAGGGGGTGAGGGTGAAGAATGTGAGGGTGATGAGGATGTGGAGGGAACGGAAGCCTATCTGTCTGAGGCAGAGGGGGAGACGGAGCTGGAGCCTCCAGCCAGCGAAAGTGAAGATGGCTACAGCATGCACACAGCATCCTCCTCTCTACAACTCCACACTACTGCAGACTCGATCCCCAGCAGCCCTGCCTCCTCACAATTGTGAGTGCATCACATATGCTTGAACATTGAATATAGCACACTTGTGGACAATTAATATGATATTGATGTCCATTAATTGTGCAGTATCTTGTTCTTTAAGCTCTATAAGCAGGGGGATCAGGGGGCCATTCAAGCCCAGAAGATCTGGAAGAAAGCAATCATGCTGGTGTGGCGGCCAGCAGCCAATCACAGGTCAACTGTTATTGCAGTCAGTAACAATAGTCGCCCATTAACTAGTTACATAGTAAATAATATTATATATATATATATATATATATGATTTAAATTGACTTTGGCCCTTGGGTCTTTTGGACAGGTATGCTAATGTCTTCCTGCAACCAGTGACGGATGATATTGCCCCTGGTTACCACAGTATTGTACACAGGTAAAGGGTTATGCAGATTTGTCACAAAGTTACTTTTGTTAAAATTCTGAATTATTAGCACAAACCATAATTCAGGACTCACTGGGCACAGTTTTAGGGGTTGTTGTTATCAGTGACTAGAAATAATTAGGTGAAGGATTTACACAGCTGTAAATTAAATTTGACACATAGTTGTAGGGCTGTTTGATCTTTAAAACATGGAAACCTTAAGTGTCCAGTCTGGAGATGGACCAGCTGCCATTCTTGCATTGGCCACTCGGGGAGACCCAGGACCACTGCTACTGCCCTGCCTGGGATGTAGACGAGGAGGGTGCCTCCCCCTCGTGAATAATGCCAGTACCAGCCCCTCATCAGTAATCTCAGGTGCACCTGCAGGTGGGATCCATAAAGCCACAAACTGCAGTCTATCTATTTGTGGGTTCTCTCAAATTGCCCACAGCCAAAGATGCGACAGACCACTTACACAACATGACATCTCAATGGACCTGGTCTGGAACCTTAGTTTGCTAGCCTACTCTGGAAGGTGTTCTGTCAACTGTTGGGGTCATCTGCTAACGTGTCGTTCAGCTATCACCCCAGTCCAGTTGTGTGATGGAACAGATCAATTAGGATCTCTGATGTCATGCCTCCTTCTGGGCAGACCAGATGTTCTGGGGAGAGTATGCCCAAAACATTAAAGGGGATGTGTACACTTGGGATCAAATTGGGTATGCTCTACCTCACTATCATGACCAGGAGGCTAATGTAGGCGGTCCCATGGCTGAGCACTATGTTTACCGCTGCTGTGAGGTGTGGGGGATGTGGTGGTGGGTCTCTAGAGAGCCAGCAGATGGGTCAAGCAAGAGGCAGACTGTCAGCACAAATTGGGGTCACCATATGCCCCAACTAAGGATGCTACCGCCTGGAGGAGCACTAGTGTTTCCTGCCCTGCCACATCCTCGACCCTAGACTGAGCTAAAGTTCTAGGAACTTCAGGAGCCAGTATTTTTTTTGTCCCTTCACTCATAGCTATTTTTCAATTTTCTGAGTGGGGAACGGTTTCCCGAGTGGGGAATTTTTGGTGGATCACAGGATATAAAGAAATGGTTGATCTATTTCTGTTTGTCCTAAGGCCCATGGATCTGGCCACCATAAAGAAGAACATTGAAAATGGACTGATCAGAACGACAGCAGAATTTCACCGGGACATAATGCTGATGTTTCAGAATGCAATGATGTACAACAGCTCAAACCATGACGTCTTCCACATGGCTGTGGAGATGCAAAGGGATGTGCTCGAGCAAATCCAGCAGTTTCTGGCCACTCAGCTCATTATGCAGGCCTCAGAGTCTGGCATCAGCGCCAAGAGCCTGCGAGGCCAAGAAGCCAACCGCAAACAGGACCCCAACGACAAGGTGAGACAAGAGAAACTAGTGTCTCTGAATGTAGTGTCACTATGCTTGTAACTCAAATTACTCATATGTCAAATCAATTTTCCATATTGAAATGAACTGAAATGCCATTAATCGGCTTCAACCATCCAAAAAACACAGCATTTTTTGTTTTTAAATAAGAAAAATTTGCTTATAAATAACAAATATTGTATAAAAACTCACAGTAGAATATACAACAATTGATAAATTGGTTTTATTAAGTATAATGCAGAGCATTTGCTGCTCCTCTTTAAAAAATTTCAAACCAGCCCCAACTGGATTTAATCGGATTGCCTGATGCCTTCTTCCCTGAAGTGCCTGGGTCTGCTGCAGCAATCGATAGAGCCTACTGGGCATAAACCTCTCCCTTTATATTTAAATCCTGGACTAACAGGCCCCAGTCATCCAGTGTAGGAACCAACACCTTCAGGACTTTTAGCAAGTGCTGGTACTGTGTGCTCAGCCAATTGTTTTTCATTTTGCTGAGACATGACTGTGCTGCCTAGTACTGCAATAACCACATCATTAAATTTGTGGACAACTCAACAGTGGTGAGACTCATAAGCAACAATGCTTCTGCATACAGAGAGGGGGTCAGACGGCTGGAGGACTTGTGTCAAGACAACAACCTGTGTCTGAATGTTGATAGCTCAGCTTCAGCAGGAATCTCGCCCTGCAAACTACACTTCACATAATTTTACATAAATGATTCTGCTTTCAACCTCCACAGCTGCATCACTTCCAGATTTGGAAACAGTAAAAAAACAGTAAACAAAAGTCTGCATCTGTTGTGCAGTCAGCATTGTTGCAGATCCCACCCACCCCGCTCATGGACTTATCTGGGAAAAGGGAAGCGTCAGAACCACCACTGCTAGCCACTACAGCAGTTTCCTCCCACAAGCAGTCAGGCTTCTAAATAATTCATTGCCTCCACCTTGCAGGAGAGGCCTAAATATAGACAAATTCACACTACAAACGTACTCACTGGACTGATGCCTTTAACTGCTTTTAAACGGTTTATTACCTAAAGTGATTATCTACCTCCTGCTCATTCTTTGTTCTTTGCATAAGGCCAGGCTGAAAAAAGTCCTGTTCCAGAGTATTTTACATTTTAGCAAATGAGCATATCTCATATGACAAACACACTTTGTTTTTTAACAGTGTAACATTTTATCTTCAGGCAAATTAAATATTTGTAAATACTGTTCCATAAGGAAAGACAATGAAATAGTCATGGAATCAAAAACAAAGACAAATAGTACTTTAATTCTCCCTGAACCTAGATTCTTTCAATGAAAAACCAAAATATCTATGAATATCTGTTTTCAACTTACCATCAATTGTGGTTGAAAGATCAACTTTGTAGGATGGAGCCTTTCAAGGTATTTTATTTTCATTTGTTTTGTTGTGATTAATTTATTTTCAAGACACGCTGTTTTGAGTTTCTATCCGGACACTTCAGTGGTCTACCTGTGTTTTCCTTTTATACCAACCCACCAAGTTTTAGGCATACCTGACTAGAAAATTTTTTCTCACTCCATGTTGATTTCCCTCATAAATGTCTTTTGTAATCTTTTACGTTACTTCTGCTGAAAGCTCTGTTTTTGCAAGGGGTTATATTAGGGGTTTTAATGTTACAGCTGATAGGTGAATAAGCCTCCTTTTTGACTCTTGTCTGTCCTCTCACAGGACAGTGTTCCAATGGCTTCTCCTGCATTTCTTCTCTCTCTTTGTAAGTATTCTTTGTTACTGTTACCTTGTAACACAAGGGCTAGACAGGAATGTACATACGGACCATACCTGTTACAGCCACTGCGTCTTCTTCCTCTAGACACCGTCCTCCCTCCCCAGAATATTAGTTCCCCGCTCATTCTGTCTCCTCCTGTCTCTGTGCCCAGTCCGCCTGTGCTCCCATTCAAATCATTGTGTCTGTATTTGTTGTCCTTTGGTGTGTTTCATGTTGTCTCACTTGAAACGTCTACTTGCTTATGTTAACCCTTGGTTTTTCTCTGTCCCTGGGATCCGAGTGGGTGCAGGAATTTTCTGTTGGCCTGTGACTTATTTCTTGCAGACAAACCGGGTCTCACTGAAGAGCAAAAGATATCTATGCTGATCCAGAGGCTGAAGGGGCGGGCTCAGGACTGGGCTGCGTCTGTCTGGAGAGCCGGGGGCGTTAACACTGCTGATTACGCCACCTTCACCCGTCTTTTCCAGACGGTCTTTGATCATCCGGATCAGGGTCGCAAGAGCGGGCACAGGCTGTGGCGGCTTCGGCAAGGCACACGCACGGTGTGCGAATACGCCCTGGATTTCCGCATGCTGGCCGCCGACAGCGAGTGGAATCAAGAGGCCCTCCTGATCACTTTTCACGAGGGCCTGAACTCGGAGGTCCAGCGAGAGCTTGCGTGCCGAGATGCGGGTCTGGGGCTCGACGAAGTCATCTCTCTGGCCATCGAGCTTGACCTCCACCTGAGGGAGAAGACTGGACTCGCCCGGGCCGTGCCTCGCGCCCCCCTACCTTGGATGAATCCCACGCATCGCTCACTGTCAACAGCAGCCGCCGGCCCTGCCCTTGGAGAGTCCGCCCCCGAGCCTGTGCAGCTGGGGGCGTCTGGTCAGCAGCGACGGCTCCAACGACAGCAAGCGGGGCTTTGTTTTTATTGTGGGCAAGCGGGACACTGGCGGATGCAGTGCCCTCGAAGACCCGGGTCTCCTCCTCCGACTCAGGTTGTAAAATTCATGGACCTGAATCAGTTTGTTGTGCCTGCTGTCTTGTCTGTTTCTGAATCGGTGGTCTCTGTTTATGCCCTTGTAGATTCGGGGTCGGCTGGGAATTTTATTTCTCAGTCTCTCGTCACATCCCTGAAAATCCCGACCCGTCCCTTGACCAGACCCTGCACGGTTCACGCCATCGATGGTTGTCCCGTCTGTAGCTCCTCCCCTAGCCTCACCACACTCCCGGTTTCCCTCACAGTACAAACCACGCACACAGAAAAAATTGACCTTATAGTTTTACCACAATCCCACCACCCAATCATTTTGGGGCTTCCGTGGCTCCGTCTCCACAAGCCACGTCTCGACTGGCAAGCCCACACTATCATCGCCTGGTCTCCCTCCTGTCGTAGCACCAGTTCGGTCCCCTCACTCGCCGTCCACGCGACCTCAATAGAAAGTCCCCTGTCACAGAACCCTATAGAAATACCCCCTGAGTACTCTGACCTACTAGACGCATTTTCTGTAAAAAATGCAACCCGTCTCCCTCCGCACCGTCCCTGGGATTGCACGATCACCCTGATGCAAGGGAAAACACCGCCTCGGTCACGTGTTTACCCCTTGTCCGAGCCAGAAATTCGAACGATGGAGAAATACGTGGCCGAGATGTTAGAGCAAGTGTTCATCGGGCGATCGCGCTCTCCCTCCTCCGCCGGCTTCTTCTTCGTTGAGAAAAAAGGACGGGGGTCTCCAGCCGTGCATAGATTATCGTGGGCTCAATGACGTCACAGTGAGGTACACACATCCTCTGCCTTTGATCCCGGCTACTATCAAGCGGCTCTGGGGTGCCACGATTTTTACTAAGCCGGACCTCCGGAGCGCGTACAACCTTGTGCGCATACAGGCGAGTGACGAATGGTTAACCGCGTTCAGTACTACGTCCGGCCACTACGAATACTTGGTTATGCCGTTCGGGTTAGCATACGCACCCTCTGTGTTCCAGGGGTTTATTAATGACGTCCTCCGGGACATGCTACAAGTATTCGTAGTGGTCTACGTCGACGACATTCTTATATTTTCAAAAACATATGCAGAACACGTACAGCACGTGCGGCAGGTCCTCACCCACCTGTTAGAGTACAGGTTGTATGCGAAGGTTGAGAAGTGTGAGTTTCACAAGAAAGAGATCACGTTTCTCGGTCACCGCATCAGCCGGGATGGGATCGCCATGGAGGAGGTCAAGGTCACGGCCGTGTCTGAGTGGCCAGAGTCCGCGACTGTCAAAGACATGCAACGGTTCCTGGGGTTCGCCAATTACTATCAAAGGTTCATTAAAAACTACAGTACAGCGGCTGCTCCTATCACCTCCCTCCTCCGAGGTAAACCAAGATCCATCGTTTTTAACTAGGCGGCTCGCGCAGCTGAAACAGGCTTTCACTTCCGCCCCCGTATTGCGCATGCCCGACCCAGAAAGGCAGTATGTGGTGGAGGTGGACGCCTCGGAGGTTGGGATAGGAGCAGTCCTGTCCCAACACCACCGCTTCCCCAGGAAATTACACCCGTTCCTTTTTTTCCAGGAAGCTGACGGAGACAGAGGCGAATTACAATGTCGGCAACCATGAGCTGCTCACTGTCAAGGAAGCGTTGGAAGAGTGGCATCATCTCCTAGAGGGGGCTCGGCAGCCTTTCGTGGTCCTTACGGACCACCGAAACCTGGAGCACATCCGACAGGCTAAGAGATTAAACCCTAGACAGGTGCGGTGGGCTCTTTTCTTTGCCAGATTTGACTTCAGGATCTCGTATAGTCCGGGAAAATTAAACGGTAAAGCCAACGTGCTTTCGCATCAGTTTGGGGCCGAGAAAGAGGCTGGGGAACCTGAGCCCATTCTCCCCCCTCGGTTCTTTGCAGCCCCATTGCTGTGGGACTTGGACGAGGAAATCGCAGTGGCGTGCGAGGGGGAGGCTGTCCCCCCCGAGTGCCCCGCGGACCGATCCTACGTCCCGGAGGCGCTGAGACCGAGGGTGGTGGAGTGGGCTCACGTGGCCACCGGTCACCCGGGCATTGCGAGAACCCTGGAGGTCGTGGCGCGGAAATACTGGTGGCCGTCTATGGCCAGAGACGTGCGCCATGCAGTACTGTCGAGCTCTGTCTGTGCCACGACCAAGAGCCCCCAAGCCTTACCAATCGGTAAATTAATGCCCCTACCGGTACCAGACAGGCCGTGATCCCACATAGCGGTGGACTTCGTCACGGACCTGCCGGTGTCAAAAGGGTACACAACAGTGTTAGTAGTGGTGGATCGTTTCTCGAAAGGCTGCCGATTCATCAAATTCTGTTCTCTCCCCTCTGCCCGTCAGGTCGCTGAAGCGCTGTTCCAGTCGGTGTTCCGGTATCCCGGAGGATATCGTGTCCGACCGTGGCCCTCAGTTCACATCGAGAGTTTGGAAATCATTCATGGGTCATTTGGGGGCTGCGGTAAGCCTGACCTCGGGTTATCACCCCCAGTCTAATGCTCAGGCGGAGTGCACTATCCAACAGCTCGGCCAATACCTCCGGGCTTACTGTCACAGCCGGCAACACGACTGGGCAGACTTCTTGGTCTGGGCAGAGTACACCCAGAACTCCTTACACCACTCAGCCACCGGTTTAACTCCTTTCCAGTGTGTGCTCGGGCGTCAGGCCCCGCTCTGCCCATGGGATCAGGGTCCCTCCGAAGCTCCTGGGGTGGACAGCTGGTTCCGTCGGGCAGAGCAGGTGTGGGAGGACGCACACACTTCCATCCAGCGAGCAGTCCACAGGTTTAAAGACCGTGCCGACCGTCGGCAGAGGGAGGCGCCTCCCATTAGGGAGGGTGACAGGGTCTGGCTGTCCACAAAAGTTCTCCTCCTTCACCTCCCGTGTCAGAAACTGTCTCCCCATTTCACCGGTCCATTTTTGGTGCTAAAAAAGGTTAATCCAGTCTTTTTTAAATTACAGCTGCCCCCTAACATGAAAGTGCATCCAGTATTCCATGTGTCTCTCCTTAGGCCTGTCCATCCCGGTCCCCTGCACGAAGGCGTGGTGGCTGTCACGCCCCCTGAGGCTCTGAACGTTGACGGTGCTCCAGCTCACCGAGTGCGCGTGCTTCTCGACTCGCGTCGGCGCAGGGGTGGGCTGGAGTACCTGGTCGACTGGGAGGGGTACGGTCCCGAGGAGCAAAGCTGGGTCCTGGCCCGCGCTGTCCTCAGCCAGGAGCTGATGGAGGAATTTCATCGCGCGCGTCCGGATCACCCAGCCCCGTGTCCCCGGGGACGGCCCCCTCACCAGCCGGCGCCCCTGCGCAACGTTGGACGGCGTCGTGTCCCCAGCGATCCCCAGGAGTGGATCGAGCCTAGGGAAGGGGGTACTGTCACAGCCACTGCGTCTTCTTCCTCTAGACACCGTCCTCCCTCCCCAGAATATTAGTTCCCCGCTCATTCTGTCTCCTCCTGTCTCCGTGCCCAGTCCGCCTGTGCTCCCATTCCCCTCCGTGCCTCCCGTCTTCCTTTGGTCCCTTCCTCCCTACCAAGTCCCCATGTCATGTTTGTATCACAGCCCGCCGTATCAGTCTCACCTGCGTCCCATTCTGTTTGTAACCACTTCACCTGTCTCTCTTTTCCCTGATGCACTATTTAAGCCCAGCCTGACCTCAAATCATTGTGTCTGTATTTGTCCTCCTTTGGTGTGGTTCATGTTGTCTCACTTGAAATGTCTACTTGCTTATGTTAACCCTTGGTTTTTCTCTGTCCCCAGGTTCGTGCTTCGTCTGTTTAAGTTTCGCCCTCTGCGTCCTGAGCAGCTCTGCAGGCCCTAACCTCTGTTCTTTGGCCAATCTGCTTGTTTTCTGTTTTTTTCCCCTTTTTATCTGAAAGTGGGCCGGGAAGCACAAGTCCTGTTTTTCTTTTGTTTTATCTGTGTTTGCTACACTGTACCCCTTTGAGTTAGAGAGGAGGTTTCCTGTGTTTGTTTATATTAAACTCTATCACCTGTGTTCCGCCAGCTTGGTGTCCACAACCCATCTCTATCCCACACTCATTATGACAATACCGTAGAGTAACACAGTACATTTCTAGCTTTTCTTACCGCCCTGTGTATATGTGGGTTCACCCTTGATCTCGAATACCTTAATAAAAATAGTACATTTTCTTTAATAATAAATCTGAATGTCTTAAAAGCTCACCGTTCAGATTTGTTTACTGTCTGTCTTCTAAGGATGGGGGCACCAGAGGCTGGCGCTGTGCTATAGAGGCTGACATGAAAATGAAAAAATGATCAGGAAGACCCACTGTAGACTCTGAGCCATAATTCCCCATACTTTTACTGCTCATCTCCCTCTCCTCCCCACTCTTGGTAAACATAGCACTAATGGATTTGACTGGAGTTTTGGGCACTGATATTTCTGCAGCACGAAGAAATGTGTACCATCTTTGGTAAGGACAGGTTTGTCCTGTAGTATGTGTGAATTTGTCTCATCTTGATTTCAAATGGTACAAGTATGTATTTTTTTTTATATAGTATTTGCTTTGTGTGCAAATGATAGACAAAAGTATGAATAAAAGAAAAAAGTTGGCAGGGTGGTGAGAAAACTATTTCTGCACAACAGAAGCATTTTAGCAGGTGTAAAAGACCTGAGACTGAGAGGAGGAACAGAGAAGCTCCTAAGCATCTTTTTATTACAATCTCAAGACTGGGGACACTACAATGTATGGATCTGACAGATAGCTCACTTGAACATTTGGCTGGAAGAAAGCTCACGCTGCTTTAGAATAAGCAAAATCAGGAGAATGAGGGAATGCTTACTGTTTTATTAAACCAACACTCAGTCTCACTCAGCACCAACTAACCAAACTATTGTTTGGCTATAGGGTGGCACAGTAACATGTCTACAGCTCACAGTTTTATTGATATTGATTTCCCTATTACATACATTAGTTACTAATTAGGGCTGTAGTATGGCTCCCCTATGGACACTGTATTAAAGACTTTCGCACTTCAAATTTGTAACTAATCTTGACTGACATAAAACTTTCGAATCGGCTCTACAATTAAGAAGTTACAGTTGATTCTTTTGTGTGTAAGCTATTAGCATAAGCACTAAAATAAACCTAACTATGTTGTGCTGAACAGGGTTTAACACAAAGCAAAGGGAATATCCCACTGTGCTGCATGCAGTACAAAAAAATAGAATTCGGTAGGCATAAAATGTATGAATGAATCTATTAAATTAATATGACTGAGGTAATGGCTTTTGACAAGGTTTCAGTGTAGAACTGTTTTCTCCTCACTACTGAAGACTCAGAAGAAGACTAACACAATGCCCAGTGATTGCAGGCTTCTAGAGCAGCGTTTCTCAAACTATGGGCCAGTCCGCGGAGCCTCGCTTCTCAACGTTTCTGTTACTGTGCGCCCCTTCCCCGCCCCCTCGACTTCACAGCCCCGCCCCTTGTTTCAGCATTCTAGAATGTTCAGCTCTCCTGCTAATAGATGTGTATATGGTTATACTTTGTTATAAATATAAAGTGGTTCCCTGCTTAACAAACACCTCACAGAACAAACGTTCCGCATAACTAATGCCACAGCAACTGCGCACGTGACTCACAGAACGAGTGCGTTTCACATTTTAAAAATGGCTGAATCCGGCCAGTCATGTCTCAGATGAAGACAAAGCATAATAAACTCCCCGCATAACCAATGCGCCGCTGGAACGGATTGCGTTCCTTATGAGGGGTACCACTATATATAGAGAGAGAGGAGTCATCTGCCACTTGTGGTCCAGGAGCTCTCGTGGAATTTTTGGAGCTCTCGTGCCATGCTGGGTTGCAGTGAGATGCAGTTAAAACAATCTTGCTTTACCATTCCACAGATCTGTGAGACCACTTTTTCTCACTCAACAGACACGAAAACAAAGTACAGAAACAGAAAAACTCAGAAACTCGCTCAGAGCAGCCCTGTCAGCGTGTCTCGCTCATTTCGACCTGTTAGCGGTGAGGAAGCAGACACACGCATCACATTAGAATGTTGATTTATAAATTAATTTGGGGTCAAAATATCCATGTCGGTGAATGACCTGTAATTTAATTTAGGTTAAAAGTCATTTTGCACTGTTCAAAATCTAAGTGTTCAAAAGTATAGTTTAAAAAACCTTCATAAAGCACACAAAGTGAAATAAAATCTAGGTTGCGTGGTTTTATAGGTATTGGCCCATAATAACAACAACAACTATTATTATTATTATTATTATTATTATTATTATTATTATTATTATTATTATAAAAGCCTAATTACTACATATCTGTAACTTGGCAATAGTGAATTTATTTATGCGCATGTGCGAACCCGGGGTGGAGTATGGGGTATTTGGTGATGATCATTTATGCAGGGCCCTGCAGCCCCAAAGCCTGACATGACTGGTCCCCAGGACAAATAAGTTTGAGAAACTGTTTGAGAACTGATCTAGGCTGTAGCAGGTATGTCATTATCAGAATCATAATCAGTCAGAGTGAAAGGAGAATCTGACCAGTGAGGCTGTTGTGCCTTTGCCTTCTGCTCCAGGCCTCCGTATGCCAGGTCCCCTGTTTACCCGGGGCCAGGGGGCCGGCCGAGCCCCTTCTCGTCCCCATGTTTTCCTCACCCACATTATCCCCCGTACAGTGGCAGCCTGGGCCAGCCTCAGTCCGAGCAGTTTGGGTAGGTGCAGCTGGAACGGCCCGCCACCCCCACTACTACTGCTACTACTACTACTGCTACTACTACTACTACTGCTAGTATTACTACTAATGTTATAACTACTGTCACTACTACTATTACATCTACTACTAGTATTACTACTACTACTACTACTACAAGTATTACTACTGCTACTACTACTAATACTAATACTACCACTACTACAGCTGCTACTACTACTACTTCCACTACTTCCACTATAGCTACTACTATTACCACTACTACTGCTACTACTACTAATACTGCTACTACTACCACTACTACTGTTATTACTACTACCACTACTTCTGTTACTACCACTACCACTATTATGACAACTATTACTACTATCACTACTACTGTACTACTATTACTACAGATACTACTACTACTACTACTACTAGTAGTATTACTACCATTACTACTGCTATTACTACTACTAGTATTACTACCACTCCCACTATTACTGATACTACTACTACTATTAGTATTACTACCACTATTACTACTACTACTACTACTACTACTCTGAGCCTTTACAACCCTGCTGGTGCCTTCAACCTGAACCCCACACATATACACACAACACACACACACACACACACACACACACACACACACACACACACACACACAATACACACACTCACACACATACACGCCTGGCGTTACACACTATTTACACAAAAAAGGCCTGGCCTGGTTAGTTAGTAATGATCCGATTTTTTTTAGTATTAAAAACACACTGAGTACTCAAATGTGACTGGAAGACACAAATTTAATGATTTAAACCCGAATGTAAAGTCTATTTAAAGTAATAAATGAGTGCAGTTTTATTACATTTTCTTTACATTTACGTACATTTACATGTACATTTACGAGTATACGCGTTTTTTTTTTGTATTGTAAGCGATGATCAGCTGTTTTCAAGCTCACAGGCCACTTTACCTGTATTTAAAGATCGATGACTTTCACTGAGCTGGAAATAAAGCAAACAAAGCAATAGAGCACCAAAATCCTGCCCACTGGTTTGGTTTGGTTTGGTTTGGGTGAAATGATTACTTCCCTGAAATGACCCCTCAAAATCCTTGGTTTGTCTCAAAAATTGTACCTTTCTGGTTATTTAGTGCAGTCACTAGCATGGCATCCCTCAAGGCTACATCCTCAGTACCTTTTGTTTGGGAACTTAATTGTACTGTATTGAATGTTTATATCTTTCATCTGAGGAAGTGACTGTAAGACACTTTTAAAACTCATTTAATCTGCACAATTAGACCTTAAGGCCCATGTTGTATCTTCAAGGGTACAATTGTGACATTTTTGCTTTCAAGCCAGAAGTTCTCAATCAGTCAACACGTGTTTAGACTCCGAATTTGTTTTTAGTTTAGAACTGTACCACAAAGCTTATATATCAACACCCATAAAAATACACTCAAACCATCCAACTCTTAAGGTACAGACTTGCAGTGTGGTTAAGGGCACAGTGTGACTATGAGACAAAAAAAATGAACAAAACTGCACCTTTACAGGAATGAAGTCCTAATGATCCAAACGGATTCTGGATCATCGCTACCACTCCCAAGGTGGTTTGTGAAAACAGACCCTGTTGTCTTAAAGGATGTTTGGCTAGTTTTGTCCATTTTTGAAGCTCATGGTGAAGCTCATGGTAAGTCATTCTGTGTCCTAAACTGTGTCCTAATCTGTTACACCTTAATGAAGGTCTGAATTTGGTTTGAGTGGGTTGAGTGGGGATGGATTTATAGAAGAGATTTGAGTTCTAGTGTTTGTGGCCCCAGTCTGAAGCTAAAGATCCAAACATGTCTTGCATGATCAACTACATGTGGGACGAGTGGAAAATAGTGTAAATTAGATTATTTTTGCCCAGCCATTGCTTTAAGATTTAAAGAGTAAAGGAAGCTGGGACTTGTTGGTCACTGAAGAGTTTAATTGAAATGATTAAGATCTGCTGTGAACACTGTTTAGTGTTAAATGAGGCCTTTTTTTATTTATACCGTAATATAATGGTGGGATTCAGTCCAGGGTCTGCATTTCGGAGCTTTTTTATATGGTGTTATACACACTATTATTATGACCAGTGCCACTGCATTACACTGCATTGCTATGAGCCAAACTCTGCTAACATACCTGTGAACTTAAATGCTTGGAATAACCTTCTTCCTTTACAGAACTGAACTACTAAGTGCACCAAAGCCCTCCCGCCTGTTAACGACTAACTTCATGAACAGGATTATGTTGTGAATAGTGAAGCGTTTGCTGTGTAATCAGCTCTGTGGTTGTTGTGTTGGGGTTTACAGGTCAGGTGGGTACCCAGGTGGGCCCCCTATGGGTGGCATGGGCCCCGGTGGCCCCTATAACCAGCCCCCGGGCAGCAACTCTAACAGGATGAACCTGCAGGGTCCTGCCTACAGCACCATGGCCTTGGGTAAGAGTTCTGAGAGACCTTACACCTTGTTTCTATTCATGCTCAGGGTAATCCTGGTACCATGTTGGTGAGTTGATGTTAGACTCACACACACACACACACACACATACACACACATATGCACTCTATATGGGCAAAAGTATTGGGACTCCTGACAATTACCCTAAAAAGGACTTTAATGTCACTGCATTCAAATCCATAAACTTTAATATGGAGTCGGTTCCACTTTGCAGCTGTAACTGCTTCCACTCTTCTTAGAAGGAGTTTCTGTGGGAATTTGTGTTCATTCATTCTGTAACATTTATGAGGTCAGACACTGATTTTGGACGAGAAGGTCTGGATCACAATCTCCGTTCCAGTTCATCCCAAAGGTCCTGGATGGGGTTGAGGTCAGGGCTCTGTGTGGACCAGTCAAGTTCTTCCACACTGAACTCCTCCAGCATGTCTTTATGGAATCGCTTTGTGCACTGGGACACAGTCATGCTGGAATAGAAAAGGTTCTTCACCAAACTTTGGAGTCCACAAAGTTTGGAAGCATGGTGTTGTCCAGAATGTCTTGGTCTCCTGGAGCATTAAGATGCACTGTAAGTAAGTGGAGCCACCAGAGTTAAGCGGTGTGTCCCCATACTTCTGTCCATATACACACAAACACACACTACTCATCATGTGTGTATATATATATATTAGTGCTGGGCCGTTAATGGCATTAACGCGAGACTGTTACCACGTGATAAAAAAAATATCGCCGTTAATCTATTCACAAAGTTGGGTTGGGAGCTGGGTCTATACTACGCAAGCTATGAGGACTTTCACCTTGATATTTTAGCGTGGATTTACTCTCTCTCTCTGTCTGTCTGGCTGTCTCTCTCTCTGGTTCGTGACTTTTCCGGATTGCACCTGTTTTAAACCTGTCTCGCTCTCTTTGTCATTCTCTCTCGCGTGTGCTCTTTCTCTGTGCCTCTCTCTCTCTCTCTCGTTCGTGACATTTCCGGAGTGCACGGATCATCTCTCTCTCTCGCTCTCTCTGTCTCTCGCTCTCTCTGTCTCTCTCTCCCTTTCTCTGTCCCTCTCTTGTTTGTGCGATCATCTCTCTCTCTCTCTCTTTCTCTCTCTCTCTCTCTCGCTCTCTCTCCCTTTCTCTGTTTCTCTCTCGTTTGTGCGATCATCTCTCTCTCTCTCTGTCTCTCTCTCTCTATCTCTTTTTTTTTCTCTCTCTCTCTCTCTCTGTCTGTCTCTCGCTCTCTCTGTATCTCTCTCACTCTCTCTTATTCTCTGTCTCTCTCTTGTTCCTGACTTTTCTCTATTTAAACCTCGGGATTATTTACATTTTCTTTAAGGGTAATGTATTAAACTGAGTTCCAAATGAAATTAAAATGATCTGGGAGAACATTTGGA
>JBBIGB010000156.1:1391811-1403515 GCA_037577075.1 Alestopetersius hilgendorfi | reverse complement strand
CGATCAATTTATTTTAAAGCGTTATAGAACATAAAATTAACGCAAATAGTTAACGCGTTATTTTTAACAGCACTAATATATATATATATATATATATATATATATATGTAATACACATACTGTTAAACTATATAACAGTGTATATAAATATATGGGCACAATTAAAAAGATACAATTATAACAACACTACAACAAAGCCAAATTGTGAGACACAAAGAATGATCAAGATGCCATTTTCATATGTAATGGTTTGTGTCTACCAGCCGTATCTCACATTTCTTCTCTCCTTCTTGCTTCACAGCGAACTCTGGATCTCTCCAGGGTCCTCAGACTCCACAGTCAACAGGCAGCAGCTCCATGACAGAAATGCCAGGAGACCTGAAGCCCCCAACTCCAGCAACCACTCCCCACAGCCAGATGACACCTCAGCAGAGTGGCAGGTAGGTAAAGTCTTTTACATCCTGACAATAAGCCGATCTTCTCAGTGAATGAACCTGAAAATACATCCAGTCTTTATTTCCACAGTTCTGTATGTTTTTACTGGATTTATTACTGTCACTAGAGGTCAGTGATGAGCTATGGAATAAACCAAAGAAGAACCAACAGGCCAAAAATGCTAATAGAGCTGAGTATAAAGTAATAAATTAGAAGATTCAGATACTTCCCTGGACTGCATTGAATTAAAGGTTCCCTATTAAAGGGTATGGCTTCAACATAAAACATTATTTTGGTGCAGCTCTGTCTAATAGGTTTAGGCTTTTTCAAGTCTTTAAAATCATTTTTGTGGTTTAAAAAAGCTCCTGTCCTACAGTATCATCTCCAGTGACCATCCCTCAGCTTCTGTCCTCAATCAGTACCACTTGTCCTGCTGGGAATTTAGTCAAATAATTGCACGGCTGCAACATTTCTCTTCACAGCAGGATCTTGATTATGACCAGTTAGTTAGAGAGAATTCAGGCTGGTGTGAAGTTGACACTAATCTTATATTTGTTACAATTTGTATATGATTTGCAACGGATAGTGGTCACTACTGCCAAGTTTCAAACTGTTGTATTAGTCCAATTTATTTATTAATGTATTTACGCTATTGAGTGAGACTCAAAAGACACATAAACATGAAGATGTGCTCATGTTTGATAAGACACTACTTCCAGTGCAAGTCTTGTACAGGCAGTCATGGTTTAAAATTCTTTCCTAAATGTTTCTGTCTAATCTGGAAACTGCTACATGTTTGCTGCCTCTCGCCTGAAGAAGCAGTGGTGTCAGTGTGCAGGATCCCTTCTCTGAGAGCTGCGATCCAGCTTTTCAAAAGAGGGGCAGCATCCCAGCTGGAGTGATGTACCAACAGGCTGGAGGTGCCGGAGATCCCAGTGTTCGAATGCAGTATGATGCTAACAAGGAGCCCTTTGGAGGTCCAAGGAAAAGTGAGTCAACGTTTATTCCTGTTTAGTTACTCACAGTTATTAACCACATTGTGTAAGTGTCCTGGCTCAAAGAGCTGCGTTTTTGACTCCTTATTTATTGGACAGTGCTGCCCCCTAGTGTCTGTAATGTAATCTCATGGTTCTGCAAAGTAACGTTAAGTGGCCCCTTATACTCACACGCAAACGCACCACTCCACACCACACAGTGCATTTCTCTGCATTTATCCCATTTACCAAGTGAAGCAGTGGGCTGCCACCAGCGAGGGACGCCCCGAGAGCATTGTGTGGGTACCTCATAACCTGATTGTTGTGGGATTCTAACCCACAACCTTGCAGGGGAAATTATCTAAGCACTAGGCCACCAGCTGCCCCAGTAGTGATATTATCAGGTTTTGTTTTTCTAAAAGTCTGTGTGTTTGTAGGTGGAAATGAGCCCTACATGCCAGGACAAATGCCCAGCAGTGGAATGCAGGACATGTACTCGCGAGGTCCCCCCGGAGGCCAGGGCATGGGCCCACGTCCTCAGTACCCTTACAGCCCTGGTTTCGAGAGAAGGTTGGCAACATTTCACAACACGCTACTGTATGACTGACATTAAATGAAGATAGCATTTTTCATTTCTCTTTTGCCACACATCCTATTTAGACCTGATCATACCATCGGGCCAGATGGTGGAATGGCACCACCTGGGAATCAGACCAACATGATGCCTTCCAACAGCGATCCAAGCATGTACTCAGGCGGCAGATACCCCTCACATCAGAGGTAAAGGTTCTGTCGGCGTGTGGACAGGTGTGGCTCTAACTTTAATTTCTGAACCTACAGTAATTTGTGTTCCTCTTTAGGCATGGCCATGACGGTTATAGCCAGCAGTATCCGCAAGGCATGGCGTACAGTGGACATGGAATGTATCCACAGGCACAGGTCAGTGTGGAGATACAGCATTCGTAGTTGAACAAATGCACTTTACTACAATGGTGGGTAGTTTATGTCCAGAAGTAGAATTGCACCAACTGCCTGGATTCCTGGTCTAAGCAAAATACAGAAACCAGAATACAGAGGATTTGTATTCACTGGACTCAAATTACCATGTATCCTGCTCTACAGTATCAGTGGCATTACTTTATAAACCAGTGAATGATCTTAGCAAAAAATGGAGGTTTGCTAAGGCATGTTCACTTTATTACTTTTGTTTACTTTTGTGTAAAGCTGTGGTCACACCGAATGCAACTAAAATAAAAAAAAAAAAATCCAATATGCTTAAATGGTGACATTTGAAGGAATAACAAAAAAAGCTGTTTAATTCTGGTACAGGATACCTAATGATTATGTGCATTTCAGAAGAACAAAGTCTTTGTTCTGAAAACACCTATATGAAGGAGGTCCTATTCAGTCAACAGAGTCCAGCTTGTCACTCACAGGTTAACTAACTAGTTGAGCTAGTGTTAGCCATTCTCTAAACGATATGTTCCTTCTAAAACCACATCAGGACTGTCCATATTTTTCTTCGTCCCTGATGAAGAAAAGTCAACCGTCCAGTGTGACCATGGCCTAAAGTCAAGAAATAGTATTATGAAGCAACTAATTAATTGCTCTGTGGCTTCTTAGGGCTACAAGAGACCCGGGGAAGGGATGTATGTCCCTCCAGCAAAACGGCATGAGAGTGAGGGCTATGGCATGCAGTATGGGAACCAGCAACCAGACATGTACAGCCAATACGGCAGTGGATATGCTGATCGGAGACCCATGCAGGGACAGTTTCCATACCAGTATAATCGTGAGCGCATGCAGCAAGGAGGACAGGGCCCT
Organism: Alestopetersius hilgendorfi; assembly: GCA_037577075.1. Taxonomy (NCBI): domain Eukaryota; kingdom Metazoa; phylum Chordata; class Actinopteri; order Characiformes; family Alestidae; genus Alestopetersius; species Alestopetersius hilgendorfi. Next base: position 1,400,282 of record JBBIGB010000156.1, on the reverse strand, counting down.
CCCCAGCATGGTATGATGAGTGGGGGGCCATCCTCCACTGCCAGCGGAGGGCCTCAAGGTAACATGTGGCACCCGAGGACGGATATGGGCTACCCATATCCCGGCAGACAGGGCCACGGGCCCCCATATCCCTCCATGAGCCGAGCAGATGATCCCGAGGGCAGGGCAAATCAGGACAGTCAGTGGCCAAGTCACCCTGGTCAGCGCCAGTCACCTTACCTTCCCCAGTCCTCCTCCAGCTCTGTGCCCTCCATCACAAACCGCCAACCTCCGGCTTCGTACCAGTCGCCTCCGGCCATGCCCAACCATATCGCCCGTGCTCCTAGTCCAGCACCCTTCCCCAGACCCATGGGCGGTTCCATGTCCCCCAGTAAAGCCCATTTGATGCCCTCTATGAAGATGGCCAAACCAGGGGTGCCTGGGTCCATGCCAAGCTCTCACAGTGGTAATGTCCCTGACCAAGGCCTTCCACCTATCCACCGAGAGATCAGCTTCCCCCTGGGTTCTGTCGAGGCTACACAACCTCAGCTGAAACCTCGCCGAAGATTAACCTCTAAAGACATTGGTAAGAGTCTCACAATCTTGAATGAGTTCAGTGTTTATCGCTGAGCAACAACCGAAGCAATAGATTTTGGAAATAACACTTGCTCGTTTTCCTTCCACATTCGAGGTCCTCTCGAGTTCTTCACTCACTTTTGTATATAGTGGTTAGAATTATCCAACAATGCACTGCAAGGGTTAGCAATACTTTACCTTTTGGGTTTGGTCATTTTGTTAATGAATTTGCCAGACTAACATGTCTAGCAACAACAACGCTGGAGGAACTAGGATAGAAGTCTCCTCTGTGAAACTAGTACTAGTATAAGCCAGAAACTAGTACTAGTATAAGCCAGAAACTTCTTGAAACATAGCCAGTGTCTCCCTTTGCCTCATTCACTAAATTATAGATTTGGGTGAAGTTAGTTTCTTCAGAACTGTTGTTCTCTCATAGGCACACCAGAGGCTTGGCGTGTGATGATGTCCATGAAGTCTGGTTTGATAGCAGAGAGCACTTGGGCCTTGGACACCATTAACATCCTTCTGTATGACGACAGCACAGTGTCTTCCTTTACCCTGTCCCAGGTACCTTTTTAAAGGAGCACAATTTGGAGCGTTTGAGTAATAGCATGGTTGCTCCAATACTGAATGGCTTCTGAGACCCTAATAAGAATCTGCAATTTTGTTCTTTGTTTATGTAGTTGCCAGGTTTCTTGGAACTTCTTGTAGAGTATTTCAGACGCTGCTTGATTGAGATCTTCGGGATCCTAGAGGAGTACGAAGTGGGTACAGAGGGGCAGAAAACACTTCTTGGTCCACTTCTAGAGCCAGCAAACAAAGACGATTCTGCGCACCAGGAGCTGGCAGCCCTTTCAGAGCCTGAATGGCCGGACAACAACCAAGAGTGCATATCCAGCAACACATCTGGAGTTGATCTGTTAGAGAAAAAGCCAGCAGAGGTGACTTGTCAAGAAGAGAAAGACAGGACAGCTATTAAAGAGGAGTGTCCTTCCTCAGAACCCAGACCCAAGCAAGCCAGCAAGTACGACAGACTGCCAGTAAAGGTGGAGGAAAGGGAGGCAATTGATGACCTGGTAGAAGACCACTCAGAGCTGCTGGGCTTGGTTAGAGAGTTTACCAGTGGCTTGCTTCATTGGAAGGCTGGTGGTGGAGATTCTACTGCCCACATCCAGACCCACTTTGAGAGGAAATGTCAGAAGACTGGTGCAATAAACTCACCTGCCAAGGAGTCTGAGGGGGAAAGTAGGAAAGAACTGGATATTGAGGATCCTAATAAGAAAGAGGAGGAAATTCAAGAGAGAGAAAACCAAGATGCCACAGACAAGAGTTTGAAAGGCTCTATGGAAAATGTTTTGTGTTCCCGTCCCGAACCAGAGAGCGAGAACCAAGCCTTCTTTTCGCGCAGTCAGGAGAACCACAGTATCCCATTGCTTGAAGACGAGCCCCGTTGCTGGGATGAGGCACCTCTTTCCACAGCGGAGGATTGGCAGGACGAACTGGCCAAGCGTTGCAAATGCGTCTCCAACATAGTCCGTAACCTCTCCTTTGTCCCTGGCAACGATGCAGACATGGCCCGACACCCAGGTCTGGTGCTTATCCTGGGCAAGCTTGTGTTGTTGCACCATGAGCACCCAAAGAGGAAAAAGATGTCGCACACCTACCAGCGCGAAGAGGAACGAAGTTTGGCCTGCAGCAAGGACGAGTGGTGGTGGGACTGTCTTGGTGCCTTGCACGAAAACACCTTGGTCACCTTGGCTAACATTTCAGGGCAGCTAGATCTGTCGATCTATCCCGAAAGCATCTGTTTGCCAATCCTAGACGGACTCCTGCACTGGATGGTGTGTCCATCTGCCGAGGCCCAGGATCCTTTTTGCACGGCGGGTGGTTTCACCTCTCTGACGCCGCAGAGGCTGGTGCTGGAGTGCTTGTGTAAACTGAGTATCCAGGACTGCAACGTGGACCTGCTGTTGGCCATGCCACCGTTCAGCCGGCAAGAGCGCCTCTATGCAGCGCTAGTGCGTCATGTCGGCGAGCGCAAGAGTCAGGTGTGCCGCGAAATGGCTGTGGCCGTGCTCTCCAACCTGGCGAGGGGTGACCCCACCACGGCCCGAGTCATCGCCCTTCAGAAGGGCAGCATTGGGACGCTGATAGGCTTTTTAGAGGACAGTATTGCCATGGCACAGTTTCAGCAGAGCCCTCACAGTCTCTTACACGCAGGACACCCGACGCACCCGGAGCCGCCAAGCGTCAACATGATGTGCCGGGCTGCTAAAGCCTTGCTGGCAATTGCTCAGGTGGAAGAGAACCGGTCCGAGTTCGTACTGTACGAGAGTCGGCTGCTGGACATCACGCTGTCGTCTGTGCTGAACTCTAGCGTAGTGGCCATCATGTGCGAGGTACTGTTTAAACTCGGACGCTCGTGACACAAAAAAAAAAAGCAGCCAGAAGTGCCATCAGCGACACGATCAAGCCACACAGATCCAGAACACAGAATTGTCGGTGTTATATTTTTATTTAATTAAAAAAAAAACACAGAAAAATGTTTTTACAAACAAATGAATATATAGAGAATATATATAGCTCCTTTACCCCATTTTTTTTGGTTTTTGGCAATTTTCATTTTGGATTTTTAAATGATTTTAATACAGATATTTAATACCTCCATATTTTTTTCTATTCGTTTTAATGTTTTGTCCCCTCCCTCCAATTAATTTTTTTAACCAAAGTTAATACGGAATAGATACTTCAGAGGTTTGTGGGTTTTCTGTTTTTTTTTTGTTTTGTTTTGTTTGCTTTCTTTTGTTGTTTGTCACTTTTTTGTTTTGGGGGGTTTGTTTATTTGGGGATACGGATTATTTAAATAAATTGTGAGATGTGTTGTAGATAGAATTTCTTCTGCAATGTGTTAAGATAAAGATAAAAGAAAACAAAACACTGATTTAACTCGAGATATACATGTATCCAGCTCTAAAAAAAAACTTTGTGCAATATGGTTTAACTTGGTTTGTGGGAGGGGAACTTACCAAATGTGAATGCCTCTTTAACACGGGCAATATTCAAATCCGACAACCAGTATTGCACTGCGGAACCACACCAGTATCTGAGGGTGAAGTGAGAGCTGGTTTTAAACTGACTTGCTTCCACAGGTATAACCGTTAGATCACAGATCGACTCTTTTAAGTTGAATTTTAAAGTGCTTTGTTTACCACTCCATTTGACTCATGGGCCGATTTGTATATATGAGCTGTACAGTAAATAGGCCCTTTTCTCTTTTTTTTTTCTCAGAGAGACGTGGTATTAAACAGAGTGATGGTAATTAATAACGGCAGTTTGGAAATAAACCGTGTTCTGCTGAGAGTAACGTGAACGCGTGTAAAGTGCTTTTCACATGGCAAGCGACAAACAAACGTCCCCCATTGATTTTCAAGCAAGGCATTGAGGTAAACTCGACCGCGGGGGCTGTTAAGACCCTGCGACCTGGTCTGATTTGCACCACATCTGCGTAGCAGACTTTACATTACAAAAAGTCAAAAATGCATTTTATCCCAGTTGTTGACCATTCAAATGGTTAATCTTTGGAATCCACTGACGGAAGATCGGTTTAATTTTCACATTTGTCACATACAGATAACAGTGGAACATCAAAACCAGTAATGAAACAATGAAAACAAAATCCCAACAAAATAAAAGTAGTAAAATAGTCAAAAATAAATAGTAAAATAATAAGGTACATACGAGACAACAAGCCAGTTTTTAATATCTGCACTCATTTACAAAATGTTGGGAAATTATTAAATATTTTATAAAAAGAAATGTGCTAATTAATCGCGTTAATTCAATAATGAATTCATGACTTGTATCTTTAAAGTACTGCTGTATGAACAAAAGTGCAGTAACATTTGGTTTAAACACTTTAAACTAATAAGCAGGTTTTTAACGGCAGTGTTCCCTTTAACACAGTCACACAGTTACAGTTCAAATAATTCTGTAAAACTTAAACATTCATGTAATCAAATCTAATATTAAACCAAAGCTCTTCACCACTGCAGGGCGTTCAGGTTTAATCTAGTTTATTATAGAAAAACAAGTTCAGAGTCCAGAGCCCCTCCTACAGAGCAACAGCAGGTTCACATTTATAAACCTGTTCTCTTTATTCTGAACAGGTTCACACACACACACACACACACACACAGACTCTCACACAGACACAGACTCACATACAAACACACTCACATATACACTGAGACAGACACACAGTCACACATAGATACACACACACAGTCCGAAAGACACACTCATCCATACTGACACACATTTCAGAGACATCAGGCAAGAACATCTGCAACAGAGAAATGTTCAAACTCATGAGCACTTGCTTACGTTTTAAAAATGCACCTAATCACAATCCCACTCATGGACAGAATTGGTGATTCAGGTCCAGAGAGGTCCAGGTTTTTGGGAGACAGGAGGCTGGAATTAAATCCTGGGAGGATTTCCACCGGACCTGAATCACCAGCTTTTGGACAGAACCTGTGACTCCACAGTGTTGCTACTCCAGTTTAAAATGGGGCCCTAAACCCTATAGTGCTCCTCAAAGTCCACTGTCTGGTGGCGTCAACAGCATGCAGAACTGAAGGCCCAGAGACCTGGAGGTGCTTGATTTAAACAGGCAATTGGGATTTTCTTGTACAGCATGCAGGTTCTACATGTGTCACAATTAGGGTGTATACAGTAACCCCCCAGTTTTACGTGGATGAGGAGTCACGGATACAGTCACACACAGATTTGTTTTTTTTTTGAGAACCGAACTCGGCAACTGCAAATATCCTCAGCCTTTTTTGCTTTTTTTCTGGATGTTTTCATACAAGGAGACTCAAGGCAGGCTGTAGCCGACCTGGAAGCACTGTTTTTGAATTTCACACCAGGGTTGAGCCCCCGTGTGTCAGACACTTTAAACTCCACAGTTCAGTAGATCTCCAGGAGACCTTTCCAACGAGCCCTCGTTATAATTTTCAGCCCGAGTAGATCAGGGGTTATACCCCAAAAACCGTTCACCTCGCCGCAGTGCCCCAATACTTTCGTCCTGCAGCCTTCTGAGTTGTCCTCTCAGCGAGGAATTTAAATTAAAAGAGGCGAATACGGGTTTAACCTTTACATTTTCTTTAAGGGTAATGCATTAAACTGAGTTTAAAATGAAATTAAATGGTTCTGGGAGCAGATTTGGGGGCATGTTTAGGGTTTACACAATAAAAATGGGCATTTTTAGGCATTTTTTTAAAAACCAAAACACAACATGGTTTTTCACTATACGCAGGTGTCCTTGGAACGTAACCCCAAAAAAGCAGCGGATTACTGTATATGGTCAGTTTGCTGCTCAGTGTAATGCATTTACTCATGCCTAAACATGTTCACACCTGAAATTACTGGCCCGAATGCTTGTATAAACAAAACTGAACCAGTCCTAGTTATTGGATATGGAACGTGTTTAACTTTGGTAAGTTACACTGAATGATTTGCTGCTGTGTTACTGTTCAGCTTCACTGTTCAATAAATCCGACCACATTAAGGAAGCAGGAGAGCACGGTTATGAAAATGCATTTTTCATTCAAAATAAACTGCCTCATTATTCAAACGTGGTGGGAAATCTTTCAGCCTCTGTGGGTTAAACCAGTATCTGAGCTAAAACTAGAGCTAACAGTTATCATCCTTTTCTTCGTAAATCATTTTCGGCTCAATGGACGAATAGTGGGAGCAGCTGGTGGCTAGGGAGCTGCCCTTGCAATCAGAAGGTTGTGGGTATGAATCCAAGGGCGACTAGTGGCACCACTGAGGTTCCCTTGAGGAAGGGACCGTCCCCACACACTCCTCCCCGGGCGCCCCCTGTTGGTGGCAGCCCCTGCTTCACTTGGTGATCGGGTTAAATGGGTAAAAGGCAGAGAAAGTATTTCACACTGTTTTCACTGTGTGCTGTGGTGTTTATGCATGACTGTAAGGGGCCACTTTACTTTATTTTACTTTACTCGCTTGCCCAGGTGACAGAAATGAACAGAAATATTTTTATTTTACTGACATTTTGTGTGGTTCTCCCTACTAATCTAACTGCCAAAGCACCGAAGGTTGCTGGGATAAGTGAGATGTAACTATAGTAACAGAGAGTTTTTCAGCTTAAACTTGTAACTCGTACCAGGGCTTCACTAGAGATTCGTGAATAGGAGCCTTAACGCTTTTATTTCAGGGTTTTCTGTGCAATGAGAAAAAAAGTAGCCCTAAAATTGTCTTCGTTTAGATTCAGAGCGACATGCCTCATATCAGTAGCCAAACCAGCAATAATCTTTTTGTCACCTTCTGCATTTCATTACACTGTTGAACTGTTTTCATTAAGCTGTACAGTCGACCCCCGAAAGTTTGTGATGTGGTAAAAAAATTGCCTATTTTTATTGTGTAAACACTGAATATGCCCCCAAAACACTTTAATTTTCTTTATGTAAATGTAAAGGTAAACCCGTATCTGTACTGTACAGTTTACACTGAACTGCTGTCTCCTGCAGTGCTAGAATGTAATGTTACCCCTGTATAGACTGGACTGGAATTCATGCAGCACCTTTCCTTTGGCAGCTAAATATAGTAATAAATAATAAAAATAATGAAAATACAGACTTTAAGAAGAACTAAACGAAAAACACGAGAAACATTCGAGACGCTCCACGGGGAAAATTCTGGACTGCAGCTGCGTGGGCGGCAGCCAATCAACAGCAAGGAGAAATTTCTAGCGTTCTCGGATTGGCTACTTTCAAACCTCCCGCCTCTGAGCACAGCGGTGTTTCACCGTCCCAAGACGCCTTTTTGTTTATCTCCACAGAACCAAATATTTATAGTTATTTTTTATATGGAAACGTGGCTGAATTTCCAGTTTTATGTAACAAAATTATTCAATTATATGTTTCTTAAAATTTAGCACTAAAATCCATTTTTTTTAAAAAAGCAGTTTTAAAAAAACTGTTTTAGAAAAAAAATCCGACTAAGGCCTTGAACTCTGAAGCGCGACTTCAGCTCTACTTTCCCCAAACGAAGTGGTAATATTCCGTAATAGTAATTAAGAATGTATTTTGAACATTTCCATGATTGGTTGATATGATTTTCTACTTGTTTTTAGTGCAAGCAGTATTGCAGCGATTTAACCCGAATCTTTAATCGCTCCTCATTTTATGCAATTAGTTGGTCCTAAAATAATGATTTCAATTCACAAATCATGCACTGCATGTTGTGTAGAGGGCTGATGATTTCTGTTCCTGGAGACCCACCAGCTTGGCTCTGATCTTCTGAGGCCCTGGAGGCCTTCATTACCTGGATCAGGTGTGTCAGATTAAAGCTGGAGGATCTCCAGGACTGGGATTAGGCTGCCTGAAAGTCATTATTTTACTCATATCAGGAATAAAACTGCAGTATTATTTAAAAATATGAAGTGATAAAGCAAATTAGACCACTGTTGGTCTGATGACCACAATATAGGAGCACTGGAAATCAACATCTTGGATGATACACATCTACATTTTCTGTGACTTATAAAGTGCTTTCAGTAAGAAACATAATATTTGAGACCCTAAACTGATCCCATGGTTCGTTGCAATGGCTTAGGCGTCTTAAAACACTATGTATGCATGTGTGGTGCAAATCAGTGGGCCTGGATTCTTTCTATTAATGCCATTAAGCCAAGCTGGTCCTCAGCGGATGGGGTGAAAGGGGGTAAACATCTACAGAATCGAACATTAAACCTGTTTATAATCATCAGTATCATTTTGTTGTACAGGAGGTTTGTTCAGTTTGACACCAGAGTTCTGAACTGGAGTCTTGAATGTACAAAAGGAGATTCTTGGGGGAGTTGTGTTCAAAAATATGTGTTGAAAGTGTTGAAA
>JBBIGB010000156.1:1355273-1370137 GCA_037577075.1 Alestopetersius hilgendorfi | reverse complement strand
ATGAAAAGACCACGCAGACATAGTGCACTGTTTACTATCAATAACATCCTTATTAATCTACAGTTTAAAGGAAGTGTGTAAACCTTTTTCAGGTCATAACATCTACTCGAACATCCTGGGGTTCCTGGGCGGCGTGTCATGGGCCATGCTGGTGGCTCGCACCTGCCAGCTTTATCCCAACGCTGTGGCCTCCACCCTCGTGCACAAATTCTTCCTGGTTTTCTCCAAGTGGTGAGTTTCTCTCAGACATCCCTGTTTTCTTACATTTTTATTTTGTTTTCAGTGGGTAGTTAGAATTGGAGTCTGATTTGTGGGTGCCTTTTTTTGCATCATGCAGCAAAGTAGCTACCAATGACTATGATCTAATCTATCGATTATCTTACCGTTCAATCAAGTAATTGTATGTATTTTTAAAGCTGTCCCTGCTATTGCAGATTTAATAACACAAATAGACAACAGTGTGTTTTGGGGCAGCTGCTGGCCTAGTGATAGGGAGTTGCCCCTGCAGTCAGAAGGTTGTAGGTTAAAATCCCAACTGCTAGTGACATCACTGACCAAGGTACCGTCCCCACACACTGCTCCCTGATTGCCCCTCATTGGTGGCAGCCCCTGTTTCACTTGGGGAATCTGTTAAATACAGAGAATTTCACACTGTGTGCTGTGATGTGGTGTGTTCATGTGTGACTTTATTTTCCGTGTTTTAGGGAGTGGCCGAATCCAGTTCTTTTGAAGCAGCCGGAGGACTGCAACCTCAACCTGCCTGTCTGGGACCCAAGGGTACGGCATTCTAAACCCTTCTGATCTCACACAAGCCTTCACCTGACAGAGCAATACATTGGTTTTTTTTCCTGTTTTTTTGATCCGTACAGTATTTATCTGTCTCTTCCACTTTGTAACAGTGGTGTATAATAGAATGCCATGTTGGGTTTCTGGGCTGTCCAAGTGGTTAGGGAGTTGTCCTTGTGTTCAAAAGGTTTTTGGTTTGAATCCCAGGCCTGCTAGTGGTACCCCTGAGCGGTACTCCTGAGCAGTTCCCCACACTGCTCCCTGGACGCCAGGGTAAATGCAGAGAAAAAATTTTGCTCTGTTCACACTGTCTGCCGTGGTGTTTTCAAATTATTATGGGCTACTTTACTTTTCTGAAGTTTGCTTACTTAGGTTTTCTATGGAAGCTAATAGCCTGATGTTTCTACCGAGGAAATTTTACAAACCATCATTTGGATTGCATGTCTAAATCATCCTATATTGTTCTCCAGTCTCTCTTAGACTTGAGTTGTTTCTGACACTAACATCAATACAATGTTTGTATTATCAATAGCAGCAAGTGTGTAGTCTGTATATTGTCTGCACATTTGTTATTCATAACTGTGTATCATACAGTGTCAGAAATCCCACACAGCTCTATTAGAGATGACTGAGGCACTTTTTGATGATGGAGTAAAAAAACGTCACAACATTAAGCATTTGACAGATTACGTGTTTTATAAGGAGGGGTGTATTGTGTAAGTAGTTGTAAATGAAACATTTGTCTTTTTATTGTTACAGGTGACTCCTAGTGACCGATACCACCTCATGCCTATCATTACACCAGCCTATCCCCAGCAGAACTCCACATACAATGTGTCTGTGTCCACCCGGAACGTCATGGTTGAAGAGTTCAAACAGGGTCAGTCTCAAAACAAAGACAGATGGAGGGGAGGAGGGTCCACAATGCATTTGTTATCTGTGCACTTTTGTTCTATGTAAGAAAGCCTTGTAAAGTTAATTTGTTTTAGGCCTGAGCTCGTTAACACATTAATTGACTTAAAACAATTATTTTATTGTGCATTGATGCGGCAAAATAAGTCCTTTTATTTTGAAAGTTTGTTGCTTTTTGTGCTCGTGTTTGCGTGCAGCGCGTTATTATATGGACAAAAGTAATGGGACCCCTGACCATTACACCAACAGGGACTTTAATTACACTGTATTCAGATACAGAGACTATCGTATGGTGTTGGAGTTTTATATTTGATTTGATTACATTAATGTTTAAGTTGATATTCACAGAAATAGTATGACTGTGACTGTGTTAAAGGGAACACTGCTGATTTAAAAAAAAAAAGCTCCTAATAGTTTGAAGTGTCTAAACCAAATGTAATTGCATTTTTGTTCATATAGCAGTACTTAGAAGATAAGTGTACTGTACGCCATTTAATTTTTATAAATCTTGTGTATAACAATGAGGGTAATCACGAATAATCGCAGAAAGCCATGTGATTAATCGCGATTACAATTTATCGATACAAATTTATTGATGCCCAGTATGACTTTATTTGCCAAAAATCTCTGTTAATGATGGTAATAGTTGATTGATAGTTACTTAAACAAGGAGAAGCACAGACAGAAGCAGCCGACTCCCATTTAAGATCAGTTTTGTAGTGCTTCATACCTTTTTGCTTCTTTTTCCCCAGGTCTAGCCATCACGAATGAAATATTGCAGAACAAAGCAGATTGGTCCAAACTATTTGAAGCTCCAAACTTCTTTCAAAAATACAAGTATGTATTGAGCTGCTTATCCTGTTGGACACACATGGTGAGATTCAACTATTTCAATAAAGATTTATTTTCCAAAATTGCACGCGCACACACATCTGCGTTAACATATGCGTCGTATGGTGCATACTGATAATATGGGAAAAATATGTAGCGTAATCATGAATTTAACGCTAATGTTTTGAAACGCCTTCGGCACCAAAGAAGCACTTACTTGTGGATCTAAATGTCATAACCCTGCTTGACCTTTATTATTAATTGTAGACTTTGCCTACAATGTACCAAACTGTTTGTCTTTCCTAAAGGTAGGTATTTATAAATCAGAACATTTGATATTCACTGGTTTTCTTTGTGCCTTATAATTGTATGCAATTCCAAAATAAAATGTTTTAGTTCACAATTTGTACAACGTATTTCTTGTTAGTCTGTGTTTTTATAGTGTTTTTTTCTCCTTATTTTTTATTTTAATCCATAAACATTAAGTGTGCATGTTTCTCATCTCATGACTGAATTGAATACCTTTAAGAACATCAGGCTGGTCTTAAGTCCTTCAGTTTCAACGGACCACAGAAATGAGAAAACTCTTTAAAAAGATAGAAAGGTTATTAGTTCTCCTTGTGCATCATGTTTGTCGCTTTTTTGTGTATAACATCATGTGAACTGAAGAACCAGCATGTAATAGCATGCAAGAGGTCCACCATATTAAATCACTCTTTAAAGGCTTAGGTTTCTGAACAGTGATTAAGCCTAGTCCAGGACTACGGCGAATAATTGAATGGTCTAGGCTTAATCCCAGTCTGGGAAACCCATTGAACGTGTTTACTAATGGAAATGAGCTGTGGAACATGCTTGTCCTTTTTTATTAGATCCTGCAGGTTAGGAATACTGTAGTTTTATACTAATCGTGAGTTAAATTTTTATTTTACCTTCAGAAAACGAAAATTTTTTTGGAAATGTCGACTACATAAACCTTCATTCATTAAGACGTGGGTTTACTTTGGCCCCACGGAAACGACCATATCGACCACAGCCTTGCACATAAGGTTTATTTGTTCCTGTGTGAAAGAAAAGTTTTTCATTGATAAGACTTCATTAGTCGCAAAAGTGGGAAATTTATTCCGAGGTGGTCGCTGGTTATCGGAACGCAGACTAACTGCCTTTGCGGTTAACGTTAGTGTCTCCTTTGGGTGCAAAGACGATGTTTTCCTTTTTTTTTTCTTTTTTCTTTTTTAAAACGATACTCATGGATGGCTTATTTCTTTATTTATTTATTTTCATGTTACTCAGACTTTTAAAATAAATTCTTATGTGAAATTGTGTACTGTTATTTTTTTCGACTACAAGAACGATTCCCTCTGGCCTCATGATGAGGACTGTAAGTTCTTCTAAATTCAACAGTTCCATCTGCATATGTGTGTAATTACATTTAATATGATTCATATCTAAATGTTGAGTGACAGTAGCGGTACATGTCTGCAGCTATTTTAATGCGGTCAATACAGTACATTTTTTAAATGTATTTAAATATTTAGAACTACTCAATTAATGTAAATGCCTTTGAGGGGGTTTGTTTTCCTCAGTTTAGTCTTAAGGGGTTTTTTTTGTTTATTTTTGTAGTCTAGAGTATTTATGCTGCATCGGTGATTACTGAGAGTTTGGAGGGACCCCGGTGTGTGGTTGGGTGTAGGTCTGGGGGGGCCCTGGGGCCCACGGCCTTCCCGGAGTTTAGTTAAACGGCTTCTGTTTAAAGGATGTAATGGCATTGTTCTGTCTTTTATGTTCCAAGGCATTATATTGTGTTGCTAGCAAGTGCGTCCACTGAGAAGCAGCACCTCGAGTGGTGAGTACAGCCACCTGCTCCGAGTCACATGATGAGCCGTTGTGTTGTTTTTGCTGAGCCTGTGCAGTGACTTCTTGCTTGTTTGTTGAAAGCCTTCTGCTCGTGACTGTTGTGGAAACTTCAGGAAGCCTCTCGTCTAATGCAGCGTGTCTCCAACAGGGTCGGTCTGGTAGAATCCAAGATCAGGATCCTGGTGGGGAACCTGGAGAAGAACGAGTTCATCACTCTCGCCCATGTGAATCCACAGTCGTTCCCAGGACCCAAAGAAGGCAATGACAAGTGAGTGGGAAGGACCAGATGTTCCTAGAGGGCCCATTGCACACATTCGCCATGTAAAAAGAAAAAGAAATAAAAAGTGCATTTGTACATGAATCCCCTTTCCAACCTGATGTCGTACAATTAAACATACTGTGTTTGATACCACCTCTTTTATGTGTATAAATGATCTGTAGTGATTATCTTCTGTTATGAATGGTTTGGAGTCAATTGTTAAAGGCTGAATAGGGTGTGTGTGTGTGTGTGTGTGTGTGTGTATATATACACGACTCGTCAAATGTTGTAGAACACCCCGGTGTTTCAAGCTTTTTTAAAATTGAAATTCAAACAGTTCCAATCCAGTGAAGATCATGAAATGGTAGAAAGGACAGAGCTGAACTGCGAGAGGTTTAAGAATTGTGAGGTTACCCAGAAAAGGCAAATAATTCTGGAGCTCCATGCAGTTCCTCTGGTTTGGGCTGCGTTAGTCGGGATCGTCCTACAGCAAGATAGTGTCCCAAAACATAAGTCCAAGCTCTGCCAGAACTATCTTAGAAAACAGAACAAGATGGACAACATGGAGTGGCCAGAAGTCTCCAGACTTAAACCCCATCAGGCTGCTTTAGGATGAACTGGACAGAAGAGTGAAAGAAGAGCAGCCTATAAGAGCCACACACACTGATCCACACACTTATGGGAACTTCTGCAGCACAGCTGGAAAGAACTTTCTGCAGAATGAACAGTGAGACACTGCCTGAATTTCAAAAAAGAAAAATTTGGGTGTTCTAAAACTATTGACCGGTTGTGTGTGTTTTTTTTTTTTTTTTTGAGAACCAAGCTCATAGTTTTATGCAGAAATGGCCACAATATCGCAGAAACTCCATATATCCTGCATTTTTTTCCTTTTTTTGTGGCAATAAGTATATTTTTTCTGGATGTTTTTTCAGGGCAGGCTGTAGCCGGCCTTGAAGCAGATTTGGGGGGCATATTTTTACCAAAACACTGTTTTGACTTTCTGTGTGTGTATATATATATATATGTGTGTGTGTGTGTATATATACACACACACACACACGTGTGTTTGTATGTAATGTATGTGTACATAATTAGACTGGGGTGTGAAAGTTGTGTTTAAATGCTGCATTCAGCTTTTATTGTTGCCCCTTTATCTAACCATGATCCCTCTTGTTCCTGTTCTCACCTTTTGGTGTGAACAGGGAGGAATTCAGCACCATGTGGGTTATTGGCATTGAATTCAAGAAAATGGAAGGTTCTGAACATCTCAACGTGGACCTGACCTTTGACATCCAGTCCTTCACAGACACAGGTAGGATACGTCCTCTTTTCTGAAGAGCTCACCAAGAACAGTGTCGATGTTTAGTTTAGGATGTGATGGCCTGTGCATTCAAAACATAGTGTTTTTGTCTTTATACACACCAGTGCTAGAGTTCCACAGTTTAGTTTTCCAGTACAATCTCAGGAGGTTAAAGCCATGGGAACATACTCAACTGTTCTGGCCCCCTGTTACTTATTTAACAGATTAGCACTTAAAACTCTCCTCTGGTTCTCCCACTGTCCTGAAACTTGAATGTTTCCTTAACTTATAAGTCACTTTGGATTAAAGTGTCTGCCAAATGAATGTACTGTAATGTAATATCCATGTAGTCCTAATAGGAATTGCTGGAATGTATTGAACACACACAGCTTTGAGTTTCATTCTCGGGTTCAGATCAGCTTACATGAGTAAATTAAATGTTAGTAATTAAATAAATGAGTAATTAATTGTCACTAACAACGTCTGCCTTCTGGGTGAGTGCAGTGTACCGTCAGGCCATCAGCAGCAAGATGTTCGAACCTGACATGAAAATAACGGCGATGCATGTGAAGAGGAAACAGCTTCACCAACTCCTGCCAGACCTGGTCATCCAGAAGAGGAGGAAGGCAAGCAGCCACTTGCACCTGATCCTATTAGACACAGACATACACTCTGTTCTGAGGGTTAATGAAAATGTATCAGTAAACTCTGATTTCAGTAAATATAACTGGTGTAAAACAGTCTAGAACTGGTGTTTAATTAATAAAAAACGTCTTTTTGCAGACCTTTAATATTTAAAAGGACTGATATATGGATATGGATTTATGGGTCTCTGCTTTAGTTCCTCACAGTAATAACTGATCATTCATTATCAACAGTGCGACTCCAAACTGAGTTTAATAATAGTGATAGGCCAATAACAATGTACATTCAGTTTTCATTCAAATGTCAATATATTATGCACAATATGTGCACAATATATCTTTCACAGAATATTATTCTAATTTTAGTCTATTATATTGTCGTTTCCTATCTCTCTCCATTTGCACGGTCTTAGGTGTGATCTGGTATTGCATTTCCCTGTACGTTGTACTTGTATAAGTGACAGGATCTTGAGTCTAGTGGTGTAAGGGGTTAACTGTCGATCTCCTGTCCTGCAGCATTCGACTGAAGGCCTGCGTGCGATGAATGAAGGCAGCATGGATCTTTCGCTGGACAGTGACAACAGCATGTCCATGCCTTCCCCCACCGGCGCCTCTTCTTCCTCTGCTGCTGTCAAAAGTGGTCTCTCTTCCAGCCCCCATGGGTAAGTCGACCACACTGCAGCTCTTCTTCCTTTAGACGACCAAACACAGACATTAATACAGCAGCCCCCAATCTTTTTTGGATTTCGGACCAGTTTAATAACCAACTATATTGTCACGGGCCGGTACAGATACAACTAAAAACCGCGGATCTTTGAAAAGTCATGCATCTTGGAATTTTAAAAGGGGTGGCATTAAATTAATTCTAGGGTGAAATAAAGCAACGATATCTGTTCCCAGTTAGCTTATTTGTCCCTTTTGATTTATGTATTTTAAATATATATATATATATATTTTTATTTTTTTTTAAATTTTTTTTTAAATTTTTTTACCAGCGCACAACACTGCCTATAGCAGAGGGGGCAGTGTTTACCCCATAGGCCTGCATGCATGCCATAGAAGAGAAGAAATAGTGTGTTTGTCTGTAGCGGGAGACGAGGGCTGCATCCGAAATCGCATACTTCACTACTATATTGTATGCGAAAACAGTATGCGAGGCGAGTAGTGTGTCCGAATTCATAGTATTCGATAAACAGTAGGCGAGAAGTACCTGGATAACCTACTGCTTCCGGCCGAATTCTGTAGTAGGCATTCGTTGGGCACTTGCACTATCCCAGAAGGCAGCGGGAGAGGCGGCGTCATATTCGAAAAATGGCGGAAAACAGAGGCGCGGCTCTTTTCAAGTGTAAGTACCTTAAGGGAAATGTTAAATTACACGTTCATTGTGGTTAAATTACACTTGTGAGAAAATGCCCTCTGTAAAGGTAAAAAATAATGCGCTGTTGTGACGACACACGACGCGTGACATCAGCACAGCAGATGTAGTGCATCCGAATTCCATTCATACTGCCCTCATTCATACTATATAGAACGTACGGTTTTAACTGTAGAGCAGTACGTTCTAATTTAAATGTAGTACCTACTCAAGTAGTATGCGATTTCGGATGCAGCCAAGATTCCCCTAAAGTTGCGAGTGTAGAATGGGTAAACGGGTAAACAGGTAAATGCAACTTCAGTGAGAGATTGGTTGGAGGATGAAAAGTACTTATGTTAGAGCTGTTGCTCCAGTAAATACAGTTTGTTCTTTGTTAAAATCAACAAAATTCTAGGCTACTGTATTTTTGCCGCCGTGTTGTTCTTAAGACCTTTTCAACGGCTTGAAGAATAAAAATTAAGTAATTGAATTTGCATATCAAAAATGTGCAGATACCTTGAAAAACAAAGTGCGTCTGTTTTACTCAATTTTGCTGTACCCTATCACGTGACGGAGACAGGCGTTTTTTCCCCCAAAATAACATATTTCGGACTAAAATATTTTTATTCTGTCTTTCTGTGCGGCCAAATGACTCATGGACCGATACCGTATTAATAATTATAACAGGCAATTTCTATATTAATTAGTAAGAATTTCCCTTGATGTTTATTTTATTTTCTCTTAATGATTTGTAGATTCTCAATCTCATTTTCACACCTTGCGTTCACCTGAATATCTGTCGCAATTTGGTCTGTTTAGTGTTTTGTCTTTTTCTGGTTCCATGCCAGTTTTATTTGTAAAGTTTGGGAAAGGTGCTATAGAAATAAAATTATCATCTTTATTATTAAATTCCATGTCATCTGAAGTTTAACCCTAACTTCTAACACTGGTCCCAGTCTTCAAAATTGAATCATTTAGTTGAACATTTTCAAATTTACATCCTCAAAACATTCATTTTCATTTTTGTTGCTCTCTGCTGTACATGCAGGTCCACAGGGACCATCAACACCTCAGATTCCCAAGGTAAAGCGGACCCTTCGGGAGGTGCGGCTCCTGTTGGAGGTACGGCTCGTCCGTGTTTACTTATGTGTCTCCTGTTACTTCATAGACCCTCTCATCACAGATCTTTTCCGTAATGTGTGTGCTTTTCTGTTGCAGCTCAGGGGACCGCGGCACATCTGGTAGAGCTCAAGCCCCCCAGCAGCAGAAACACTACCAGCAGCCCCCCTCTCCAGGGGAAGAGACCAGGCTCACCCCTCCAAGGGAAGGAAAAGAAAATCAAAGTAGAAGAGGTAAACCAAAACGTTCCTGCACATCAGGACCTTAGTACAGTGTATATTTTTTTCATTCGATTGGTTATAAACATATAACATTTTCTTTTTTGACCACAGCATATTCATTCACTTACATTGTATTAAGTGTGGTATAAATGATTGAATCATTGCTCTATAGGAGTCTACCTCAGAAGTGATGGCCGCCGTGCCGAGCGAGGGTCCGGCTGCTGTGGAGTTGGAGGTAAATATTTGTTTGTTTACGTTTTCTGTTTTCAGCTGTTTGTTCCACTTGGAGGCTCACATCAGTGTTTAAATGATGATCTTTGTTCCATTCAGGCTTCTGTAGAGGGAGAGGAGAAGATGGAGGCGGAGATGCCAGTGAGTGCAGAAGTATTTAAACTTTAAATATGTGAAGATTTATAATCCCTGGGTCGAAGCACTGATATACTTTTCCTCTGTATTTTTTTCCTCTGTTTAGGAGGACTTGGGCACGGAGGAGAAATCTCCAGCTCAGGTAGGACAGAACTAAACCTGAACCTCACGGGAACTCGTGTTCCACTATTCAGTATTTTAAGTTTCTAATATTAGACTTAGTAGTTTTAGTTGTAATTTTAATTATCAGTCATAGAAACGCTGCTTATCATTTTGCTTTTATCATGTTTTCATTGCACAAACACCAAGTCACTTTTTATAATCACTTGCATTAATAATCTGTTCTTGCTTTTTCTGTTATAGTTACTTGTTAGTTTTTTGTAATAGTTTACTTATTTTGTTTTATTAATATCGTTTTCGTTTTTCTGTCTTATCTTTGTTGCAATGAGCATATAAAGTTTTCTTATTTCATCTTAAATAAATGCAGTTTAAGGTTTTTTCTTATTGGAGTATTAAGCTTTTTGTTGAATTACGGAAATAAAAAACAGTTGAACTTTTGACGCATTATGCCGACTCTTGTCAGTCTCTTACAAATAACTACTATCAGAATCAGAAAACTTTATTGAACTCATTGGAAACTGCTTTTGTCTTACAGAGACACAGACGATAACAATATATTCAGTTAAAACTAGTCAAACTTTGGAACATTTTTTTTATTTATTGCACACAACATATAAAACATGGAGATACACTAAGTCGATAGTTATCAACCTTTTTAACATTAAGGCCCACCTGTCTATCATCTAGCATGTTGCCAAGGTCCACTTGGCAACATTAGATGATATTAAATAACCAATTGCGGACCAATGGACTGTCTCGATTTTAGATTTGCGGCCCAATCAAAATCCTCCGCGGCTCATCAGTAGTCCAGTGGTTGAGAAACCCGGCCTTTAGTCACACCTGCCCCGGTTCACCGTACACTCTATTCCATACATTTTTACGACTGTACATCTCCATATAAGACAAACTGTCTTGTATGCTGTCATGCATGCGTGTACTGATACAGTGTATCACATTTTCAGACTCCACCATAATCAGAATTCTTAAAGTATCTTTAACTATCATTTACGGCATTTATAAGACACTTTTATCCAAAGCGACTTCCATTCCTTACCTGCAGTCTCCCTGGAGCAACTTGGGGTTAATGGTCTTGCTCAGGGACACAGTGGTGTGCTGAAGTTAGGATTCAAACCCATGACCTCTTGGTCCAGACCACTAGGCCACCAACATCCCCTGTATGTGCAGGGTTGGCACGACAATAGATTTTTAAAAAGAAAACAAACCAACACTAGTGCGACACAATTACAAACATGATTGTAACAAGATAACACTGATACTGCTGTGTGTAAGGTTTAGTGCTGTGCCGGATGATCAGTGGTTTATGAAAGTGATAGTGTTCGTGCATTAAGAAATAAAAGTCATTGCAATGAAATGGCGGCAGATAATGAGTACAATTCTGTACAGAATGACCAGCTTAAAAGATCGCCTACAGAACGGTTAATTATAGAGTCGTCTTGAGGAAAGAATTTTCTGTTGCGTTCAGTCCTAACAGGTTTGCAGTTATTTTACATAATTGAGGTCAGTAGTAGATCAATAACTGTGACGTACTGATATATTGCTGTGTAACTTCGGTAGTTCTGATTGTGAGGAACTGATACAGTCCTGATCTGATGAAGCAGATTGTTTCTGCCGTGTTTTACAGAAGGTGTCCAGCGCGGATCTCTCCGACGTCCCTCTCCTGCCGGCCAACCCCATCCCTGTGGTGAAAAACTCCATAAAGCTGAGACTCAGCAGGTAGAGTCGCTCCGGTCGTCTACCTCTCTTCCAGTGGCCGGATGAAAGACCCCGACTGCCTCAGGCTCCGGCCCAAACTCCAGAGGGGCAGCGCTCGGCTCTGTCCACCAGAGGGCAGCGCCGCTCTTCCGTCAGAAACTCACTGGACGGCTGTGACTCGCAGTCTCTCCCCTCCAAGGAAGAAGAAAACGATGCATAAATATGATGTCATGCCCTCACGACCTCATTGTCCCGACTGAATGTGTTTGTGTGAGCACGTGCACATAAAGCCTGTATCTTCCCATAGTCGCCATCTGTCTTCAGATACGCAGAGGATGTCTCCTTTCAATCAAGTGTTGCTTTTTTGTGATTCTGTAATAATGTGGCTTTTTTTTTTTTTGGCCTGCGGTCGGTCAACGGGACATCTGTCCACCATAGGCGGACTTTGTTTTTGTTGTTACTTTTTTGGACATCAGGATTAAAAAGGTGCTCAGCTGGCCACGCTGCATCAGGTTAGTCAGGACTAATGAAAGTAGTGTTTCACGTACACAACTGATGATGAGACTGAAGCTCACGTGAGTGAACGCTGCTCAGCGGTGAACACTGTTTGACCAAATTAGTCTCAGATCTGAGGTTCCGCCAGTCTGAACAGTCGCTCTGCTGCGTTGCCTTGCAAGCATCAAGTGGTCTCAGTAAAAACTTGAGGTGGAACAGGTAGTGTTTCCCCCATTGCTCTTGAATTGTTTTTTTTTGGTCTTTGCTGGCATTGTCTTGTTTTACCTTGTATAAAATCCACCATCGTGAAAATAAGAAAGATACGTTTATTCGCTTTGAATCTTTTCATTGTCAGTTTTTTTTTACTAACATGAAATCAGTGATGCTTATTTAAATAGGTTTTGATCTAGCGTTATTAGTACATAAGGCAGAACATATGCTGTCATGAGCTCCTGGATGTGATGAGACAAATTAAAGTGGTAGGGTGGGGGGTGGGGTGGTGGGGGAACTGGAAATGAGTGCTAGGACGCAGGAGAACGATTGAGTTGATTCTTGAAACCTGTTTGGGCTTTTCTTACTCAACATTTTTCTGATTTGTTAAGAGGTTTGTTCTTGATTTTGTGTGTAAATCACAACAGTAACGCCCCAGGAATCATGTTCTTCTGCTCCGCTTCACCTCTGCGGTGAAACCTGTCTTTAGTTCGGCTATTGGGTTCTTTACTTTGGCTTCTTTGTAAAGATGAGCTGTTGTACTTTTTTTCACAAATAAAGGTCTACGAAGTTGCAAAGGCGCGTTTGTGGTGGATCAGTTGTGCTCTGGCTCTCTGAGAGATGTCGGCGTCGGGACTTCATCGCTCTGGCAGATGTGTTATTCGAAATCTCTCTCCAGCTGTTTTCTCGACACAGTCGCTCCTTTTCCCGAGTCCCCAGGCTCCTCGCTTCCAGAGCTGCGATCACAGGATCTACACGTTATGTTCCCGAGAAGTTGTCGGTCGTTCTTCCTATAAAACCAACTTTCCCATCAAATACGTTAATTTCATGTTTGAGAAATAACCCTAAACTAACCGTCCACCAACTCTGCACCCTAAGATGATTTATTTATTTACAATAACCTGTTCCAATTTATTCGGTTCAATTTGTTACATGCTACTAAAACCAACTCTCTAAAAATGTTACAATAAGACAACCCTTATTAAAGCTTATACATTACTTATAATTAGGTTAGATCGTTTATAAATCATTCATAAACAACTATAAACAAGTTATAGTAGTCATGCAGGCTCAGTATTTGGAAGATCTCAGATCTTGCTGGTTGTTCATCTCGTCTCAGGTCTTTATTAACACGATACTACCATTAAAACACCAGATCTACCAAATTGTGATCTTGCATCAATGTATAAATGTTATAACATGTTTATAATTGCTTATTAATTGTTTATAAACAACTTGGTTATAAATCACTTATAAAGACTTTGTAAGGGTAGTCTTATTGTAAAGTGGTACCAAAATAGGTTTGTTTTTTTTTATATTTGAGTAGGTTTAACCATTTATTATCCGGTTAAATAGTGAAAAGTTCTGTAGGTATTAAACAAAGTTACAATTTGGATCTAGTCTTTTTTAATTTGATTACATTTGATTTTCATACTTTTGTTAATTTAAATGTCATTTTTTAAAATTATTTTCTTGAAAATAAGTGTATAGCGAGGTCTGCGTCCCAGAGTGCCCTAATCTGGTCAAGAGGCCTGAAGTCTTCACCTTAACCCATTCTATTCCTCAATAAGTGCTTTTATAATTTGAGGCCTGTGGCTGTGGCTTGCTGGAAATGTTTGTACTCCGTTTCAGTGCAACTATCACGCCGATCTTCGCTCTGTTTTTCCACACCAGATGTGGATTTCATGCTACACTTACTACTCCGGGCTGATGTTACAAGCACTATCGGTTCGTGTACAGTATTATAACACGACCTTCCACCCTTCCGGCTCCGGGCCGAAATGAAATCCGGCTCTGTTTATGCCGCACCTCAGAGTGTGAAAATTTGTCCATAGAGCCGCATAATCTAATTGGACAAGGAAGCTGCGGTTGTTTGTCTGAAAAGGCACAATGATTTCCCATCTGCAGTCTTCGTGAGGGATTTCTTCGAGAGCCCCTCATAAGAGATTGTATTCCGTTGCCAAGGAACGTCTTTTATCGGCCTCTACTCATTAAAAATGTTTCTCTTACTCACGTCTTGCTTAGTGTTTGTATTTGCCAGTGAAAATAGTCTGAGTGTTTTTTCCCAGCTATTCTTAAAAAATAAGGTTTCCTGAAAGGGTTCTTCTGCAATGAATGACTGTTTTGGTTCCATAAAAACCTGTGATGATTCTTAAAGGGTCTAGTTTTTTTTAAGCGAGCCTGCTCTTGATGTAAATGTTCTTGGAAGAGTGCTTAAGTTCATATATAATGACTTTAAAATATTTTTTTTTTGCACATTCAAACATCTTAACAAACATGCGTTATTATTAGAGGACTAAAGTGGTTTTATTATTTGGTATTGACCCTCAACGAAGCCTTTGCAGCAACTTTTTCCCCCCTCAAAAATAAAAGTAAGCATAAGAATAGGGCTTGAAATCTGTCAGAGCTGAAGGATGTCCATCACTTTTTGAACATTAGAAATTATAATTTGAATGTGCTTTTTGGGGAAAATGTAGTTTTTTAATACATAAAATTAATTATATTTTGCTCTAAAGCTCCTTCTTAGTGCAGAAATGTTATATTCAGACTCTCTTATCTGTGTCATTCAGCACCACCAGTATACTGATCACTGCCTGGTCATCCTCCTGGTTCTTCACTGGTTCAGGACTTCAGTTAGATGCTCTTTGTTCTGCTTGAATGATTCATACGTAGGTCACTG
>JBBIGB010000156.1:1317993-1328621 GCA_037577075.1 Alestopetersius hilgendorfi | reverse complement strand
GAGGGGCAGCTAGCCAGCACGGGGGCTTAGTGCCCCCGTGGCTGTGGGGGAAATGCTTGGTGTTCACTTTTATTTTGTTTAATAAAACCACAGAAAAAGTACTCCAACGGTGTGTGTGTGTCTCCTTCCCCCCGCTGCTCGTCACAGTATTATTTACTTAAAAACAAAAGTTCATATTCAGCCAGAAACTGTAATATTACTGAAGGGCTCGAATCGTGGAAAACAAGTATTTCTTTACTATAGGGAAACAAGAGATTGATGTGGAGTTTAAACATAAATCACTGTTTTTGTGATGTCACAAAAATCAGTGTTTATGCATATATATTTACCTACTCAGACTACAGCATTCTGGCTCCGCCCATTCATGCTGAATGGGAGCGGATTTACATATGTAAGTCTTAAAGGCACAGAAGTTGAGAAGAACTGGCAATATTTTCCTACTGAAATGTTGCACATAATTACTTACAGAGTGAGAATGTTCAGCAGACAGGTTGAACGTCCTCTACTACGGAACCTACACTGGGTTCTTGTGGCCCCTCGCATTAAGCTCAAGACCATACTTATCGGCACTGATCAGGCAGCGTCACTTCTCGTCCTCTCAGAGCTTCAAGCATGGCTCGAGAAAAGGAAGACCTCCATCAAGACTCTTCTCAGTCTCGACCCCCCAGTGGTGGAACAAACTGCCTCTTGCAATCAGATCTGCGGAGATCCTCGTTGTCTCCAAGACCCACCTCTTCACCTTGGTGTCTAACTAAGCCTCTTGTTATTTCTTTTTCCCTTCGAGCATCTTAACACCATGTTTTCCTTACTTGTGCTTTAGCATCTTTTCTTTGACTGGGTTTTTTAAGGTGTGTATCTTAACCTGCAGTAACGGGGTTGAAAAGTGGATGTTTAGCTTTACAGGTTTTAGGAACAGATGTGTTCTACTTGAGCACAGATGTTTTTTCTGCTCTGGATAAGAGTGTCTGCTAAATGCCGCAAATGTAAAGATAAATGTTTGTTTGTTTCAATGTAAAAGACCAAAACATGTCAAAGCAACAGAGGATCATTCTACTTGTCACAAAATAATTAAATAAGGATATAATATAATGCCACATTTTCATTAAATTGTTTTAGTTTAATGTATTAGTGAAATATCTCCTCTTCCTCTCAAAAGCCTAAAAGTGTAGAATTTTTTCCATTTTTTTATTTGCCAACACTAAAAAGAGTGTTCAGTGCAGCCAACCAGAGGCCATTGTCAAAGTCTAAAAGGGACAGTAATTTTCACGGTTCGGCCAGTGGCCAGTAGCGGCCACTGTTTTGGGACTTTTATTTTGATATTCGTGTATGGTTTGTGTTTCCACCTGTGTTTAGTATCAGTGATTATGTTCTGTATTTAAGTTCTGTTTGTGTGGACCAGCGTTATCGGTCCATCGCCTCACACGCCTTATCTGAATCCTGTTTTCCTGTACCGGGCGTTGAGCCAGGTTTCTTTTATGGATAATAAAGAGAGCACAGCTATGGATGCCTGCTTGTCTTGTCCCTGTTTCCCCTGAGGTAAATCACGGAAGCGGGTTAACCCCGTCTTCCGTGACAGATGGACCGATCCCCACCCAAGAGGCGCATGGGGCTACGAGCCCGCAGGGTGGAGCTCCACCCCAACAGACCTAGTCCTAGGGGTCGGATCTGTGGTCCTGCCGAGTGGACAAATTTTGAGTGAGGTAAGCGGGACTCAGCTCGAGGGGGAGCCGACGGAGCGTCGGTTCACGATCCGAGAGCTGTTGAACGGTGGAGAGTCGGATGACAGTGATGTGGACCAGTGCTCCCTGTGGTACAGGTGGATTGACGGATCCCTGATCCTGGGTCCGGAGCGCTTCATGGACCCCTACGTCTCCGACTCAACCGCAGGCGAGCTCCCGAGTAGGCTCGCCTACAAGCAAGACGGGAGACCCGCGGCTCGGCGTAGACGGAGATGTGGGGGTTCACGTCAGGTCCGTCGGCCACCCGGTTCCCAACAGCCCGAGAAGCCTGGGGCTTCCTCAGGCTCTCCACCGCTCTGGTTTGTCCCCGACATGCCTCCTGAGTTTGTTCCTCAGTGGGTATCGTGAGCCTCATCTCCAGCCCGCAAAGACGGGGCTGAAGGGTGGAGCAATCGTGGGGAAATGGCAGGCCCCCACATTATGCCAGCGCTCCACAACAAGGAGAGTGCGGCTGGCTTGGGGCAAGTGAGTGCGGCCGATGGGAAGAAAAGCAGCGCGATCGGATCTCATCCAGAGTAAACAGCCGACGCAGAGTCCAGTGGCACGGGCCGCGCAGAGCCAGAATGCGTGACCGGCGAGGAGCCTGACGACGAGGCCAGCGAGGTGCCAGAGGGCGAGGCCAGTGAGGAGCCTGACGGCGAGACTGGCGAGGAACCTTATGGCGAGGCCGGAGCTGAACAAGGCCGAGGAGCGGATTCAGCACGAGTGCGTCCGGTACCTGCGCCCCGAATCCGTCACCCTCCTCCCAGACCCAAACGACATCAGCTGCTCTCTCCGGAGCACACCCACACCAGCACCCCGGAAACCCCTCCGCAGCGAACAGGCTAGGACCTGGTAACAGCATTAGCATAGCGGCTAGCACAACAAGGGAGGCTTTAGACAGTAAGGGACAGCAGGACCTCTTGGGCCCTTTAGAGGAAAGCGAGGGCCAGGGAGCAGAGCCGCTCGTTCCCCTGCCAGAGTCACATGAGTCTCCCGCGAGTGCAGGAGCCCCAACATGCTATGTAGCACCGGGCCTGGCCTGGTTTGTTGGTTTTTCTGGGGGGGTTATCCGCTGCAGTTAGCCTGGCAGATAGGCTAGGGGAGGTTGGTGATGGAGGCCTCCCTGGTGGTGGGACGACCACCACTGACACTGAGGGGTTACTTGGTGAGGGACCCGGACCGCTGGACCAGGACAGTGTCCAGGGGTTCGCACCCGCGTCGGCTCAGGACTGTGGGGGAACGACGTGAGGGGTGAGCGGGGACATTGTCCTTGTGACCGCTGTCCCTCTCCCTCCCTCCCTCCCTCCCTCCTGTTTTTTTTTTGTTTGTTTTATGTTTCTGTTTTTCCCTGTTTATGGGCCCTGGCTGCCCTGGGGTTGCGGCTTGGGGGTGTGTGGGGGGGGTGGTGTACTGTCACGGTTCGGCCACTGTGTTCATTTAGTGTTTTGGGACTTTTATTTTGATATTTGTATATGGTTTGTGTTTCCACCTGTCTTGTGTTTAGTATCAGTGATTATGTTCTGTATTTAAGTTCTGTTTGTGTGGACCAGCATTATCGGTCCATCACCTTACACGCCTTATCTGAATCCTGTTTTCCTCTATCGGCCATTGAGCCAGGTTTCTTTTATGGATAATAAAGAGAGCACTGCTATGGATGCCTGCCTGTCTTGTCCCTGTTTCCCCCGAGGTAAATCATGGAAGAGTGTTAACGCCGTCTTCCGTGACAGTAATAGATACAGCCTGTTTAGTTTTAACAATGCTGTAGTAAAGAGAGTAAAGTGGGAGTAAAACGAGAGTATGATAAAGAGAGAGTAAAGTGTGAGTAAAGTGAGAGTATAGTTAAAAGAGTAAAGTGGGAATATAGTAAAGAGAGTAACGTGAGAGTATAGAAAAGTGAGTCTATTGTAAATAGACAGTAAAGTGAGAGTATAGTAAAGAGAGTAAAGTGAGAGTATAGTGAATAGACAGTAAAGTGAGAGTATAGTTTAGAGAGTAAAGTGAGAGTATAGTGAATAGACAATAAAGTGAGAATACGGTAAATAGAGAGTAAAGTGAAAGCATGCTAAATGGAGAGTAAGGTGAGAGTATGGTAAAAAAAAAAAAAGAGAGTAAAGTGAGAGTATAGTAAAGAGAGAGGAAAGCGAGAGTATAGTAAGGAGAGTGAAGTGAGAGTATGGTAAATAGAGAGCAAAGTGAGAGTATATTAAAGAGAGTGTAAAGTGAGAGTATGATAAAAGAGAGTAAAGTGGGAGTATAGTAAAGGGAGAGGAAAGTGAGAGTATAGTAAAGAGAGAGGAAAATGAGAGTATAGTAAGGAGAGAGAGTGAAGTGAGAGTATAGTAAATAGAGAGCAAAGTGAGAGTATAGTGAAGATAGATGAAAGTGAGAGTATAGTAAACAGAGAGTAAAGTGAGAGTATAGTAAATAGAGTAAAGTGAGAGTATAGTAAAGAGAGAATAAAGTGAGAGTATAGTAAATAGACAGTAAAGTGAGAGTATAGTAAAAACAGAATAAATGTGGTTGATGTGTGTGTTAATAGTCACCCTCTCTGGTCAGATGGTCATGAAG
The DNA here is from genome assembly GCA_037577075.1 of Alestopetersius hilgendorfi. NCBI lineage: Eukaryota > Metazoa > Chordata > Actinopteri > Characiformes > Alestidae > Alestopetersius > Alestopetersius hilgendorfi. The sequence continues at coordinate 1,324,332 of JBBIGB010000156.1, read as the reverse complement.
GCAGGCACTCTCCTCCAGTTTGATAAAATCATACGCAGCCCCTCACTTAGTGCGAGTCTCATTACAGATGCTGAAGGGATTGTGCACTTTGTCTCTTCACTATAATGCGCAGCGGCGAAACACGAGATGCTGCTTTTTCTTTCCCTGGCAGGCCCCGCCACGACTCCTTGGGTCCTCAGAGGATTCCCATTTAAATGTTTACCCTGATTCCCCTCTCAGGAAAATGGGGAATCGGCTCATAGACGTGCTCATTAGCAGCCGTATTGTGCCCAGCCGGTTTAAGCAGACCGACTATTCCCATATTGGCTTTGGGAGTCGCTGAAGAGCGCAGAGTGCCAGCGGAAGCCAATAGCTGCGTGCCAGCAGGAGAACCCCACAGAGCCGCTCGCAGATAGCGGCCTGATAAGTGTCATTAAAGCGGGTTGACCCATTATAATCCCCAGAACCGGCACGGAAATATTCCGTAACGTAATTACATTGAGTTTATTATGGAGACGTAACGCGATTTAAGGGGTGCGAGAACCGGAGGCCGGAGCAGGATGCTGCTCGATTGCCTGAGAGTATTGAAATGCTGAGTTATAGGCTGAGACACCGAGGCATTGATATTAACGACATCAGTCGCTGAGTGCAGGGGCTCGGAGCCCATGTTATTTGCTTAATATGTTCTGCTCGAAATCTGCATTGTCTGGGGCCATTGAAGTGCACAGAAAAGAGAGATCAATATAATAGGTTTGGCGTCAAGCCAAAACGATCCCGACAATGCACGAGCCGGGCATTCGGAATCAGCGGCGCATATCCATGCATTTTTGTGTGTGTGTGTATGTGGGTGGTGCGTGGTGGTAGGGGAGATGTGTGCGTGTGTGTGTGTGTGTGTGTGCAGGGGAGGGGAGGGATGAAAATAATTTGGCGTGCAATGCCAGAATGCGAGGAGGCACAATGCCCAGGTCTGATGGGATGGGTGCCACATGGGCTGGCAAATTGGCTCGGGCGATCAGACACGGAGCTCCATTCAGGAGAGCAGATGAAAGAGAGCCAGGCGCTGTGATTTCCCCCCAACCTGATGAGCTCGGTGGGATATAAAGCACCGCGGGGCTCACCCACGCTGCCGAGGAAACTTTTTCTATAGTGCAGATGCTACTGTTTCCTCCAAAAGCGCACCATGCTGTCTTCGCAGGCTCCTAACCTGCTACGAATTAAGCTGTTCCAGCGGTTGAGCCGGAACGTACGCAAGCGTTTTCACTGTAATGGCCTCTGCAGTGGCTCTACAGGCAGAAAAAACCTTACAGAACTCCAAAATCAAGAACACTGTGTCACTTAGAACAATTGTAGGGGGTAGATTGTGTTTGTACTTTTCTATGTTTCCATCCTTGTTTATAAATATAGGTGTCAGAAACCATGTAAGCAAGTGTATAAAATAATAACGAAACCCCAGCACAAAACTAATGAATCAAAACCAAACATGTTTCCATTCAACTAAACAGAGACATACAGAGCATCCTGAAGTCAAACGTTTCATTCTTTAAAAAAAAAAATACTCATCTGACAGCTGACATTTCTTTATAGTGGTTTTGAATGGAACCAGATGTCTGCACTGTTTCTCACATAATCTTATCAAAACACTGCCTGATCCCTGAGACATTGTTTGAATAGTTTTATAGGGACATTTTTGTATCAAGATCTATGTATTTGATAAATTTCCACATTAATAAATTTTTTGTTTTTCATTTTATTTTTTACTTTAATTTATTTTTATTTTTATTCTATTTCATACTATTCTGTCTTAATTGTTGCTGCTCCTAACTTTGTACTGTCCACTTTCTGCCGTGACAAAGTAAATCTCTTTTAGTAGCTTGCTATTAGTAATGCTACACTCTGGATTTTACAGTAGTGATTCTGCATGGTTGGAAATAAGTTGACCCTCTGCAGAATCACCTGGTTTTGGAATCTCGTCCTGGACTTTTTGCTCGCTCCTCCCTGCAATACATTCATTTATATTGGATGCAAAGACTAGTTCATATGTTAGTGAATATATTAGAGGATGAGTGACTGCATATTAGTCTGCCAGTTGATATATTACCAGACGTTTCTTATTATGTAAAACGGCTATCAAAACCTAAGACTCTGTTTGATAAGATTTTTATAGGAACCTTTTTGCATCAAAATCTATGTATTTAAAACATTAAAGTATATATGTTGCACTGTAAAGCAAACTAATCTCCTTCTTGTTTCAGATTTAGCCTATTTTACCATAATCAACCCTGCAGAAGTTCCCTGGTGGTGTTGGAGAGTAGATGACCTCTGGTTTCATCCACCACTGAACCCACCCAGAATGACTTTGTCAGAGATGTCAGAGACTAAATGATGAAGCGGGTGTGAAAAATACATATAATTCTTCTTCAGGATGAGACGGAGTAGCGCGTCGGTGGCGTCGTATCTGAGCCTCTTTGAGCAAGCGACTGTCGTTTAAAGATCGTTTAAAGATCATTTTGGATTTAAAAATGAACCTGCGTTCAAAATGACAGTTTAACTGCTGACCCCCCCACAACACCCACCCCTTCTCTCGGCCCCCCTCGCAGACTTAAGGCGGCCATGTGGACTTTATGTGAAGACGGTGATTAATCCGTGCGGCAGGGGTCCTGTCGGAGTCGGGCCGTAACGGGACGCTTGGCCAATTCTCATTGCGGTGCTCAGGCGCCCGCCGGGCTCCCCGTGGTGTCCCGGAGAACGCCGCGGGAGGAGCAGATTAAAAATGACAATCACCGTGTGTGTCGCTCCCCACCGCAGGAAATGCAGGTGTCTTTGTTGAAATATGCTCACGCTACAAAAGGTTCTAATTATCTGCAGTTATTTTGTCAGTTTGCTGGCGCGACCGCCAGCTCCCCCGCTTAGCTCATCTTCTGCCTGCGCAGTTTTTACTCACTTTTTCCACACATTTCCGTTCACTTTCCGCCGCCCAGACGCAGCCAGGAGACGATTCTGATGCTCTGCATCTCTTTCGGAGTGTTTACCCTCTTTTTTCTACACACACACACACACACACACACACACATGCATACACACACACATGCACACACACACACATGCATGCACACACACACACACACACACACACACACTCTTGCACACACGTTTTCACACTTGCTGTGTCGGTGTGCTGAAGGTGGGGGGCGGTGTTCGTCACACTTTTACACAAACAGTCCCATGCAAAAGTCTATTTATATCAAGCCGTTTATATCAGCACTGCGTTTATTTCTGACAGAAAACACACAAGCGAACATTAGAACGAATGCAAAGTCAGGAAGCAGATAAAAAGTGTCAAGATTTCATTTTTCTAATCCGTAGTGGTTAGAAGAACCGGTTTGGTTCCAGATTCCTGCTCTGTTCCTCCAGTTATTTTGTGGATTTAGAAAATTCCTGAAAAACACCTGATTTAGTAAAAAGAGCCGACGTAGGGGTTTGATGGATGATACATTGTATATGTCTATGAGAAAAAAAGGTCTGGAATGGTTAAGAGACATAAAACCATTGTTTACTTTATTTGTTATAAATGTATTTATTGTAATATTACTATTTTAACACAGACTTAACACTACTGACGGATTTAAAGGGTAAACAGCTTTATAGGGTAATTTTCTCAGGTGCTTAGGACTTTTGCACAGTACTATATATATTGTGGCGAACGTGAGAACTCTTGAGCTTTATTAGCCAACTTCTCCACACAGCCTTTTTCACACAGCTTACAAACAGCCAGCACTCTCACCCACGTCTAGCTCTCACGCTGGCTACACCCCAACTGAGCTTTTCTACCCCTTTAGCTCCTCCCCAAACACTCTTTTCCCGCCAGTTGGCAGTTTCTCGCCCAACGGCCCCATTTTGAACCCCGAAAAGGCTCACGGGAGCCAGTCCCACTGTCAGCTCATCACACAGCCCCCTCCGAGGGGGTGCGCCGTCTGCGGTCACCTCACGAGCTTAAACCACAAGTCTTAAGACGAGCTGGCAGGCTTCGTCTTCCGGGAGCTCGTCATGTGTGAACTCAACCCCTCACCAGCCGCTTCTAGCCCCCCTTGGCCTACCTGACTTGGCGACCCGGTCGCCCCATTGTCCAACTCCCCTGAGTTCCTCGTACCGGCCTGCGGGCGGTATGGTGCCAGTCTGTCCCGGTGTACCACCAACGCCTTGCGGCGGCCTCCCAGTCTCACCCGGTACACCGCTTCCCCCAAACGTTCCAGGACTTCTCCCGGTCCCCTTTTTCCGGGAGGGGCAGTAAACCCAAACAAGAGCCCGGGGCGCGAAATCCTGGCCCCAGCTGCGCACATCAACGGCCCGCTTCTGCTCGTGCCGCAGCCTCTCTGAATCCCACCCACTCGCAGCCTGGGTGGTAGCCGCCACGCTAACCTCAATTCTCTGTTCAGCTGCCTGACTCTCGTCGTGTCCCTCTCCGTCCCTTGGCAACCGTTCCTGGGCTGCTTGGTGTGTCTCGGGGGATGGTCCGGCTGCTCAGTGAGTCGCGTTCACTGCAGCGTCGGTGTCTCTGCCGCTCTGTTGGGACGGGCGTCTCTTCGAAGCCACGCGCAGCTGGCCCGCCACGACGTCCACTGTTGCTCCTAGCTTTTCCAATGCGTCCAGCCCCAGGATGCACTCCTCCACCACCTCTGCTAGCCAAACCTCGTGCTTGACTGACACTCCGTTCACGGTGATGGTCAGCTGCCGCTTCCCTCTCATCTTGGCTCTCGCACCGGTCACCGTGGAGAGCTGCACATTAGTCTCTTTCCAGCCGGACGAGCTCTGCTGCTGGGTGTGTGGCAACAGGCCCCCTCTTACAATCGTGATGGTGGAGCCGGTATCCACCAGCGCTCGGCAGCGGACCCCTTCGACGTCGCACTTCACGCAGAGACCTTCCGTGTCTCCCAGCCGCCCCACTCATGGACCGCACCGTTTCTCCTGCTCAGCTTCCCCGCCTCGAAAGCTTCCTCCCCAAACACTCATCCCTCCACAAGAAAGAGGGAGAGAGAATTAACGAGTTTAACTGTATATACAATAAATATAACTCTGTAACTCCCCCTAACTGCACATATATAGCTCCTCGTTCCTCATATAATTAGTATATCTTTTCACTGTTGAGTAGTTTCACATGTTTTTTTCATGTTTTGCCCCAAATTCTGGAGATCAATATTGATAAGAGAGCGGATAAGTATCGGTATTGATCAGCAGTATCAATATCAATATCTGGATCTGTAAATTCCAAACCCTATCGATCCCTTAATAACAATATTAGTCATTTACTACGATTTCCACAGTAATATGTGTTTTAGTAGCTTGCTATTAGTAACACTGCAGTCTGAATATTACAGTAGTGGTTCTGCATGGCTGGAATTAAGCTGATCCTCTGCAGAATCTCCACACTAACCTTGTTTAGGAGTCTCATCTTGGACCTTCTGCTCACTCCTCCCTGCAATACATTAATTTGCATTGGATGCAAAGAGTAGTTAATATGTTAGTGAATATATTAGTGGATGAATGACTACATATTAGTCTGCCAGTTGATATATTGGCAAATTATTGAAGATTTATTGGCTGTTATGATTTTTTGTATCAAATGCTGGATATATCAATTGTTGATAAGTTGATATATTAGCCGTATAGTGGCTGTATTAACTGACCAGTGGAAACGTAGAGAGGAGATATATACTAGCTGATCTCTTTATATACTAATATACCGTAGATGATGTATTATCCAATAATGGTTGATACTTATATATTTACATATACTTTGTCTTAGTTACATCATATCATATATATATATATATGGTTAAATGGTTATATTATATATGATGTATAGTTAAATGGTTATATATGGTTGAATAGCTGTGTATATATCAGCTGACTGCAGGATGTTTTGCCTTAGTTTGCACTTTACTAGGGGAAAGTGGAGGATCTTTAAACAGAACAGACCCGTCGTTTGCTCTGCTTGCGTTCAGAGGGTCTCCTGAGTTTATGGTGCACAGACAGGCCTTTCGGATGGCGGCGGTATCGCAGTCTTCATGTTCTACTGAGGTTCATGACTGGGGTCACAATGACTCCACCTGTCCTGAGACTGTCTCTCCATCAGAAAGAGTGACGTCTGGCCCACTGGGGGCGCTGTAGTACACTTTTTAAGCTTCTTACACACTTTTCACACTACTGCTGTTCCAGGGCATACAGTACTGATGAATCTCTCTCTCTCTCTCTCTCTCTCTCTCTCTCTCTCTCTCTCTCTCTCTCTCTCTCTCTCCCTCTCTCTCCCACCCACACACCCCCCCTCCCCCCCTCCCCCCCCCCCCCTCACCCCTCCCCCACTCT
>JBBIGB010000156.1:1274648-1288128 GCA_037577075.1 Alestopetersius hilgendorfi | reverse complement strand
CAAAGCTCATTCAGGCATCATTTGGCATAATATTAGACCACCAAGCCTATAATGGGTCTAAAAATGATTTTTATAAATGTTTTAATTTTAGACCTTATAATAACCTATCATTTATATTATTCCATCATGTTCTGCAGCACCATCAACAATTAATCTGTTCATTCAACACCCACATTTTCTGAAAATTTCCTACAAATCTATACAGTAACCTATAGTTATTTGGACACAAATAAAAAAAACATAATATATATATATATATATTTAATATAACGTTGAGATTGGGAAGTGCTATGCGGGAGTTCACCGATGGATTCACTCATGACGCGGTCGACCCATCTCTGAGCGGCTCAGATCCGGCTTGGTCACAGAGTCGGAACTGGCCGACCCGTCTCTGAGACGGTTCGGCCGAGTCATGAGTGAATCCATCGGTTAACTCCCAGAACACGGTTCAGATCCGGAGGAGAAGACCACTAGGTGTATTCAACTTTACAGGAAGATGTAGGATAACCCTCATCTAAGCGTGCAAGAAACAGTAAGTTATGCAACTTTTATTGTAATAATTTATGTTGTAATGGTTATAAGGTGTATAATGTGGCGGGGTTTATAACTTTGACATGATGACGTTAGGACTCGACGGATCTGGTTCAATCGAGACCTCGGATTCGTGATTTGTGAGTCATTTAATGAAGTCGTGAATCACTCAGCTCTACGTACCGTGTATTCTCCGAAAGACATCATGTACCGAACCGTGACCCATGTACCGTGATGGTTTGGTACGAATATATGTATCTTTACAGCCCTACTCTCTCAGTGTGGTTCAGTGTTGCTTCTTGTACAATTTTATACTTATGGTGCAATATAATTAATTCTGAAAGGTTTACACCCATTTCCTGCTATACTGTTACTCTGCTATGCTGTCTATTTATTGTATTGTGCAATAATAATCACACTGATGGTGCAACGTTAGGTTTACATCATGTTCACACCTTACTGTTACACTACAGTAATGTACAGTGTTGTGGTGTTGATTTATTGTGTCTGTATTGTTTATGTTGTAACTCTGAATGTTTGCTATTTGTTGCTCCATGCTCTCATCTCACGCTGTACATGTTCACAGACTCAAGTAACCTTGAATCATTTGACACTACATCAGAAAAAGGTGAATGGGGTGAGTTGCCCAAGTTTGGAATTGAACATCATGCTCCAGCTTGGATGGCAGAGATGTTATCCAATACATTAAAAATAATTTGGTTTTGAACCCGAGGAGTTGATTACTGCCAATAAATTGCCGATATCATGGTTACCACAAAGTTAAGAAAAGATTTTCAAATTAGGGCGTTTCTGTAATACAGCCCCTGCTGCTCCACCGACCAGAACTCGGGGGGGCTTTACAACCCTGTGGCTGAGGTTTAGCACCAGTAGCAGTAGACTCGTGTTCGGCTGCTCCAGAACGCCCCACTCTGTTGATCAGCACTTTCTTATGTGGAGATTTGAATGAAGAAATGCTGGTGTTGACAGTGTTCTAATCCCAGTGTGTCATTTGAGACTTGCATGATAGACTTTAAAGCCTTTTTTTGTGATAGACAGCAGTTAGCGTGGCTGAAAACAAGAAGCAATTGCCTATCTGGAAGCTTATTTAACTATTAATAACGCGATTTTGTGCACGTTGGACACACAAATGGAGCGCTATAACAATGCCACAATCAGCCGGGTGCGAGCTAAGCGTGCGTGCACGGTTCGGCTAAAGCCTGGAGAGCGTTTCTCTCCACTCTTGTGGGCACTGATTGATTCTAATACATGTGCAGGCTCTTGTCAACAGCCCTACCACTTAACGAGCCTAATTGTTTTAGCCAAGGACCATTTGTTAAGTTGCATGCCAATTTGGATGGTTGTACTCCCTCCCCTCTCCAAACACCCACCAAGCCCCCACCGCACCCCCCCCCCCCCCCAACCTCCACTGACATCCTAAAAATCCTCCTGAATAAAAACAGCGCTAGGATTGAGCTGTCAGGCCGATCTATCTGGCGCCCTTCATCTCTCTTCATCTCCACTCTTTAATGAGAAAAATAATAAAACTGTCCCCCCACGTTTGAGAGGGCGCCAGATATTACGCTCAGTTCATGCCAAGCTGCTCATCGTCGACTCTTTTGTTGCCGCGCCGAATTGTCTTGACTCGAAATGACGCAGAGTTGTTCTTGTGAGCCAATGGATCTTCAATAAAATAGGCAAACACGCGCCAAAGGTTGAGCGACCGCCACCTCTGCAAACCCAAAGGAAAAAAAATCCCTCTCGAATTCACCCTCTCGCGGTCTGGGGGGAAAAAAAGAAAAAAACACAAAAAGGAGAGAAATGGATGTTTTAGCGATGACTATGGGAAAAAGGATCAAGCCAGCTTTTAATAGAAGAGGATTTGAATATTCAAATGAACATTTGACTGATCTTTTGTTTGAGTCTCTCTCCGTCACTGGTTATTAGATCAAGAGGCTGAAAACTTTCTGCTATTTCTTTCTGTCTTTTTTTTTTTGGGGGGGGGGCGGGCTTCCAACAATTGACTTTACACCACGAAGAACTTTAATCATGTTTTGTTTGCTTTGACTCATTTCCATTTAGCTCCAAGAAACTTTGGGGGCCTTACAGCTCCGAAAAGCCTTTTTTTGCAGTCGTGATTGTGTTTACAGAGACATAATTGGGACACTTCCAGCAAAATCTCAGTGCTACATATAAAATTGGGGTGTTTGGAGAAATGACTTTGCTTCTCTGCCCCATCTGCTTTTCTTTTAGAAGGTGTTTCACTGTTCATCAGGTCTTTTTAGACACTGGGCCTGCAGAGTGTGACAGTTAGTGGGGTTGATGTTAGTCAGAATCTGAATCCGAACCCAAATGTCTAATTTAAAAGTTTTAAAGGTACATTACCCTCACTTTCCCAGGAAAAAGGAGCATATCTGGTACCTCTACATACAGTAAAACGTCCTAAAAACAAAAAAAAGAGAAGAAAAGAAAAGATTTAATGCACGCAATAGAATAAAACAACAGAATAAGGTACAATTCTGTTGCCTAAATTAAGATACTGAAGATGAATCATGGAGGGAACCCCCACAGAGATTTATGGAGTGTTTTTAATCAACAGAAACACTCCATACAGAAAATAAACAGGCAGAAGGATCTTTAAAAAACAAAACAAAGCTACACAAAAGAGATATTAGGAGCGGAGACCATGAGGTTAATAGACCAGCAACTGAAATACAAAACTCCAAAACTTAAATACTCAAACGCACTCAAACAATGACCAATAAAAAAGCACAATCACTTTTACAAAACACAGCTGACAATGTGAAAACAGACACCAACCTTCAAAATAAGAGTCCCAATACACTCAAGATTGAACTGAAAACAAAGGCAGCCTCTACCGTTCAGAAATCTCTCACACTCACACAATTTCAGAAAAGATTAAGACTGAACCGATGAAATGCAGCATAATCCAACATGTATCTCTCTTTGTTTAAAACAAATACAACATTTATACTTGTTCTCATGTTAATATAGCATCCAGTTCTGGAAAAACTGATGTGGTTTGCGTATCAAATGTGGTGACAAACCCCTGAGAAAACCTCGCATCTCCATTTTTAAAATCACAATTTAAATACACGAAGTAAAAATTGTGTGAAAATTTCATTACGAATGGACCAAAAAAATCCCAAATTAGCTAGAATTAACTGTTTTTTTTTCTTTATCAATCCCTTGTAAAGTTACTGGTTCAAGGTTATGCATGAAATATACATCAAATTTGCACAATGTGTGTGTCTTAAAGGCAGAAAACATCAGTTGTAGTATCACTTTGTTTACCTCATTCACCCTGGCCTGAACGGTTCACCTGTACTACGTTCATTTTTGTGTCTGATGTTCTGTTCTTCAATGTCGCATGTTTTGGAGAGTAACCAGTGCGTGGGTTTGTTCATATTTCCGGCCGTCTTGCTCATGAATATGTTTATCCTCAGCTGTCTATAAAACATGATCTCACCCTCCAACCTTCATTATTAGTAAATGCATTTGCATGGTGATATGTCCAGACAGAAATAATGACATTGTCAGCTGGCACAAGGTTGATAATAAAAAAAGATGAATCCCACCCAACACCTCCCCTTACCACCCCCCTCACCCCACACCCCCCACCCCCTATGATGAGCCCAAGTTCAGTGATGTTGAACAAGTGAATTTTGTGCAGTGATTCAAATAAGGGCATTTTTCCCCCTCCATTTTTTGAGATGAGTTAAACAAACCAAGTAATGGAGGCAGTCTCTGTATTAATTATGCCTGAGAGCTTTGCTTTGGAGGCTCCTTTGTTGATGGGGAATTGCATACTTCACAGCCACTGCCCTTCTGATGGTAGTTTTGGGCCCCACAAATTGATTGATGGATCGTTATTTGCATGTAACTAAAAATGAGACCCCCCCCCCAAACCACCCCACACACACACGTGGAAAGAGTGGAAACAGACTCGTGAGGCCGGTCTTATTAAATTATTTGTTTTCCTTTTAAGGAAACCCTGATCCCGGTAAAGGCTGACAGACTATGAACTGTAAACAGCCCCACTCTTATCTCGGTTGTCATCAGAGTCCGTCTTACTCTGCGCTCCCGTGAAGTGCGTTTTTTATTTTTCGAACGCAGACGTTAATTTGCCGCTTTTGTCTTTAGATGAGCGCTCTCCAGTTCCTGTCTTTAGCGAGAGTGTTCTTTAGTTCCACACAGAAAAGACAGAATTCGTACGTACACTACCTTTGACATCACGAATGTGACTGGAATATAAATACGATGGCTCTTCTAGCAAGCGCTTTACAGGATTACGGGACAGCGGTATGAGTTGACACAATTACCATATCAAAGAAACTGGTTTTTTTTTTTGGCTCCATTTGAAAATGCCAATTACTCTTGGGAGCATCTCATGATGAGCTGACCACCAGAACAACTTTATAATTGGAGCTCCTGAGTGTCTCAGTTGACAAATTGTTGGTCCATCAGAAGATCACAGTCCTAGAGATGCTGTACATGATCAGGAGTCCAGTAGAGCTTTTCCATCGGTTTACAGGAACCGTTCTGTATCTAAACTGTACTGTGCTGGTACTGAAGTAGTATCAGGTTCTGGTGTTCCACAGTTTCTGGCCGGTCGTCCCAAAACCACGTCCATTGAGTCGAACCGGCGGTTTTTCTGTCAGAGCTGCTTATGTTATTGTGCTCTTTTAATATTTCTAGTCTTGTTTGAGTGTTTAATGTTTTCTCTGCGTTCTTTATCCGTGTGATGAGAACTGAACCCAGATTCGAGTCGCTTTGTTTGTGATGGAAAAATGTATTCATGGTACAGAAAGGTTCCTTGTTCTGGTGGAAAATCAATATAAAAGAACAACCCCTGGTTTCTCTGATTGGCTAGGATGGCCCTCCCTCTCTGCTGTTAACCCAAGGGTTGTCTAGTAAGCTGAATTGGTGGTTAGTGTTCTCCTCCAAGCGTGTTGAGCTGCCCATTGTTACTTCATGAATGATAAATTGAAAGACTGTGATAGTGTTGATGGTATCATGTTATTCGGGGAATTCTAGCTAGCAGGGACTGGATAATAAGCTGCGGGGAAAAGAATTCTCCAAAATTGCTTGGGATAGACTGTAATTATAAAAATCCAAATGCATTGAGTTGTACCTTTGACAGTGAATGGGTATTTTACTAATCAGTGGTTATTTATTTCCCATAATTATACGTACAAACTCATGCCTGACCATTGTCTGTATAATACAGTCCAAATTCAGTAAACTTCATCTCTGAGGCCTGGAAAGGAGGTGGAAAGCCCCCAAAGGCCTCTGTTAGAAGAGAATGGTTTATTATATGAACTATGTTGAATACCTTATTGGATGAAATGAACTATGTTGAATACCTTTTTGTATAAAATGACCCTGGACATGCAGGTGTCCAGATTGGAAGTGAAGATGGAACAATGCTTCATTGATTAAGATGGTCAAGGCCAGACTGGGTATGCAGGTGTCCAGGCTGGAGCTGCCAAGATGTTGGGGTCAAGCAAATTGGGTAACACAGTGTGGTCAGTTTTTATTGGTTAAAAGGGCAGACTGAGGTGAATGAATATTAATTAAAAGATAACTAAACTTTATTTATTTATATAAACTTTATTTATTGGGTTGAATCACATAAGTGGGAATAAGCAAATTAGCTGATACAATGTGCACATAGAAACAAATAATGACAACAGTAAACTGATAAGATAATTAAACTTTATCATATTAATATAAATATATAAAACCGATCAGTGGGATGTATTAGAAAAATGGCTGTTGAATTCTGAGGTCTTTAAAGAACTATGTACAGAGTCCTGGTCCAGAGCGAGCGAGCATCGAGACTGGAGGCAGCTCCCATGGGCCACTGAATAAATCAGCAACGCCGGATCTTCCTGACTCATTTTCAATATTTTATGTTTAAAAATGCCTCAATTCAACAGTGATCTAATTTCTATATTGGTTTATCTAAGGAAAATACTGGGGGGGGTTTTCAAAAAAGTTGGAAGTGAGCCCGATAAATATTATTTAAATTCCATCTTCTCCTCATATGAAGCTCCGAAGAAAGTTGTTACCTGTGTTTTGTTTGACCTATGTGTGGCAAAATAACACCGAAAAATAATTTGGCACTATTTTACTATCAACATTAGATATAAACACTTAAAAGACACACGTGGGTTCATGTGGATAGTAATAAATGTCCTGTGTCCTGTGTTCTGTAAAGAAAATTAACATTGTTACCATTTTATATCAACCCACTCTGAATGACTGTTTAAATACCAAGGATTTGTGCAGAAATATTGAAAAGTTGTTTGAATCTCCTTTTTAGGGTAATTACCTTTAATTTTTTCATTGTTTCATTTGCACTCAAATGTTATTTTTTTTCAGTTTTTCCAATACTGATATTCTTACACCTTATAATAATTAAGAGAGTATATGAGCTGCATGTCTGTGCCCTTGACATTGTTTTGAAAATAAGTGTGTTTGTGCTTTTCGCAGACAGTTTGCAGGATTGCGATGCGACAGCGTTCCGCGAAGACGCTTCTTCCAGAGCAGATTTGCATCGCAAGAACAAAGGACTGTTCTTTTTTTCTTCTCCACAATAAGACACGACCTTCCGGGGTCACGGATGCGCGAGAGAATAGAGATGGCAGTGAGTTAGCAAAGGTGCGCTCCATCTGTTCATTTGAATATTGATATGTCGAGGCGGAGGCTTGTCCCGGGGCGAATCTGCAGAAGTGAGCTGGTCAGGGAGGGTTACGGCGGCTAATGAGACCGAATGCCTCTTTCACGCGTGCCCCATGTGGGATATATGGCTTTAGTGCACATGCCAGGGACCCCCCCCTCACCCCCCCACCCCACACCCTCACCTTACGCCCCAACATACCCCCCCAGCCTGAAATCCATTTGAATATGGGATGCTGATTTATGACCTTATTTGGTCTGTCTTCTGTATGCAAATCCTGAGGCCTCTTTGGGTCTATGCATAATGAGCTTCTCAGGGTCATCCCTCCGGAGTGTCACCAGCATGGCGGAGTGGCCCCCTAGGGGGGACTTTGGGAGGGGGGCCTAGCTCGAGAGGATTGGCTCTGAAATGGGACGGGACGGGATGGGACGGGTTCTTCGCGCTCCTCTCCACACCGAGCCATTAACGCCTCCCTGCTCCTGGTGCATAAGCTTTATTACAATCACGCTAATTATAGATTTGGTCTGTGTGTGTGTTTAATAATTGCCTGCTCTCGGGGCATTCAATTGCCGCCCCGTATGGGGAACGAAATTGATTTTAAAGACATTAACTGATTGCTTTGAGTGCCCAAATCTGAATGAATTTGAATAATTGTCCTCCGTGTTATCTTTATGAGGCATTTGTAAGAGCATACAGTAGGCGGGAGAAATAGAGACTGGGATAACCTGCTCTGTTTTGGTTTTTTTTTTTTAGAAAAAGATGACGGTTTTCATTCGAGACGGCACCACTTGGTTGGTATCAATGGAAAATGCTGTGCTAGTAGAAATAACAGTCCCAGAAATTCTCATTGGTGCGACACCAGAGAATAACCACTTCTTAAGGAACACTTCAGTGGTTGGTCATGTTCCAAATAACCAAAGACTCACATAACTGCCACAGAAGAGTCTTGAAAGAACGGTTTATATTCACTAGTGTTTTGTTTGGATCGTTAATAAAATGGCTGTATTTGTGTTGGACCTCTGGTTCCGTTCACCACTGCTGTAAAGAAAGTAAGTCTGGCTACAATAATCCCCCCCAAATAAAATCCCTCTTACTGACATATTACATATTAAGGGATTGAATTGTGATCAAATTTAGAAAAGTTGTTTGAATTCCCCTTTTACAGTAACTACCTTTCTGTTATATTGTTTCATGTATCATTGTTTCTGTGGAACACAATAGATGGGAAGGCCTCCAGAAGTACACTGTTCTGACACTGTTTCTTAAACGAACCATTTACCCTCCGAATTCGAAGTGTATCAGTAAACTCTGATTTCAGTAAATATAACCGGTGTAAAACAGTCTACAACCAGTGTTTGTTCTCCTACACTCTCGCCGTTTGCTGCTCTTTCTCCTGGCATGCTGCCGCTCGGCCACTCTCTGGAGCCCCTCCCTCCCAGAGCCTATCCTGAAAGTTCTCCGGGTTCTTATGTGATTTTTGTTTGTTGCTAAAAACCTAAAATAACAGACATTTCTTAATTTCTGTTCTTTATTTGGGTTTGACGCTTTTTTTTAAACCCCAGTGGTGTTTTTTTATTATGTTTTAAAATTACAGTAACTTTGGTTCTATGTGACACAGGAACACCAAACAAAGCTCAGCATGATGCATCCCACACTTCAGGGGAACCGTATGATGACAATTTACAATTTGTTGCACTGCCGGCACGGATCTGTACTGCTCGCGTTCTATGGCTTATAACAGTGGTGGATACTTTGCTGTGTCCTGGGACCGAGTCTTCATGCTTGTATAAAATTTGACTTGTGGTATAAACCAGGCATGATGTTGTACTAGCCCGACTAAAGGCTGTAGTGTGTGTGCGGAGTGTGAAGAGGGCAGCTAATGCGTCCTGAACGCTGTAATTGAATGATGCTGCTCTATCAATGTACTGAGTGAGCCTGATGAAAGTGTAATAAACCCACTTTGATACTCTTGTACAAGTTCAAATCTATTGCTTTCATTTAATTCCATATGCCTGGCAGTAATCTTTAATAATAAATCAATGGAACAGAATGCCTATTGTGCGGTGCGGAGGGGGAATTAATTTTTCGCGGTGGCCGAGGAGAAGCGAGCGGATTTGTTTTGGATCAGAGTATTTTTATGCGCTGGCCGTCCACTAACGGACACGTTGGCCGCAAACGAACGGCCACAGCCCTCCAACAACCCCACTCCAACCCCCACCCCACCCGCGCGCACCGATTCATCAGTTGGAGTCTGCCAGGTACTTAAAATATTAAACGTCTGAATATCCACTGCTGGGTAATCTACCGCATCAATATTCAACATCCCTTTATGCATGTATGCTGAACTGTCCAATTTCATTAAAGCCATTCGTCAGCCCTTAGGCTGCGGTCTCAGGAAGAGTGAACTCTAGAGATTAGGAGGCCAGAGATGTCCACTCACTCACTCACTCACTCATTCACACATTCACTCACACATTCACTTATTCACTCACTCACTCTCTAATCCATTCACACACTCATTCACTCACTCTCTCATCCATTCACACACTCGTTCACTCATTCACTCACTCTCTCATCCATTCACACACTCATTCACTCATTCACTCACTCTCTCATTCATTCACACACTCATTCACTCACTCACTCACTCTCTCATTCATTCACACACTCATTCACTCATTCACTCACTCACTCATTCACTCTCCTACTCTTTCACTCACTCACTCACTCACTCACTCACTCACTCACTCACTCACTCACTCGCTCACTCACTCACTCACTCACTCACTCACTGCAGGTTGTAGGTGGTATTTGGTGTCTGGGATTATTCAGTATGAACACATCCAAATAAACTTTTTGCATTTGGCAGAAGCTTCACTAGAACAGAGAATTGGCACAATTAACCATTTTATACACCTTACCGTCTATTCTTTTATTTATTAAGAATAAGGCAAAGAGTCATTTTACAGTCCTGTCCTTATAAATCTTAGCTTGTTGCTCACAGGAGTTTGTTGGGTTACTTTTTTTATTAAAAAAAATATATATATGGTGCCACCTAAAGGGCCACATCTCAGAAAACCCATATAAAAGAGTCTGACATTGTATGTGAACACAGGTTTCAAAACATCTCACTCACTCTTAGTCCATACAGCTTTGGAAAATAAGCCACAAAAACACAAAGCCAGCATGACGGGCGCCGCTCTCTCTGGGTGGGAGGGACTGTCCTCCCACATCACTCAGAGTGGTGTTGGCCAATGTGGGTGTCTTTTCTCTCACAGAATCGGTGGTTAGCGTTCTTCTCCAAGCGTGTTGAGATGTCCAGTGACGTTCTTTAAATAGCGGTTCGAAGAGATTCAGGTGTCTTGGAGGAAGCCTGGCGGTCGCTTGCCGAGTGGAGTCCTGGCTGGTGGGCAGAATATGGAACATCACTAAAATTGGGGAGAAAATACTAAAAATTGGGAAAGATCAGTCAAAATGTACATGTTTACAAGTGTTTCTCTATTTAGCCTACACTAATGTAGCCCCACCCATTCAGACTGAAGTTTAGGGTAGTATTCCAGCTCAGACTGTTTTTTAAGTGAGGTGTTTCTGGTATTGGTGAAGTACACTGAGGCGCCAAATAAAGCAGCTGTTAAAAAGTATGCTTAAAATATACATCACCTGATTAAAAATGATGTTCCAAAATGCTACTGCTGCCAATCAGAAAAGGGCAATCTCTGCCCCTGATTGGCTGATGCTCACACGCGTTCCTTGGTTTAACCAATTATTATAGTCCCTTCATAACAGGGGTGGTACTGTTGGCACGAGAGGAATCTAAACATGAGTCCACAACAAGACGAGAGACACTGCAGCAGAGAAGACAGACACACATCACATGTGTGGAGATCCTTCATTCTAGACATATACACACACACACACACACACACACACACACATATATATATAGAGTGATATGTATTATATAATAGGGTATAAAGAGAGGTTGAGAAATGGTTCCATTATATAGAAAAATATAGAAATTGTGGCTGTAAGTGAAACTAAAAGATAGATATAGAAATGCATAGACATGTTGTAGATCAATAAAAGCAAACCTTACATGATCTCTTAATGTTGTATTGGTTTAATACTGTGCATTTTGAATTCAGGTCTCAGATATTTATCCCATCCTATCAAAGTAACCCTGCAGTCCATGTGCTAAAGTCAGGCACCTTACTATTATCATGTGCTGGAAGAACAAACTGAGAGGCCGTAAAAAGTCAAATATTACAGCAGCCGGGCTGTTCGGACTGTACACAGCTAGTCGGTATAGACCGTTGAAACTATGAATTCCCACCAGTGGGAACCAGAGCGACGTATGTTGGACCACAGGCCAGTCAACTTGTGCGGCTGTGTGAGTAGAGAGGTCCCACCTTTCAAAACAAGGTGAAATGAAGATATTCATAAAGAAATTAAGAGACGAAATACTCTTAACATTGTACAACCTCCTTTGTGTAAAAATAGCCATGTTCCAAAATGTATAAACGTCATAAATGTAAAAATACCACTCGCATGGACTATTCTATTTCTCCAACAAACAGGCTGATGTGAGTCCCTTAAACACTCCGTTCTCTTTTCAGGATGAGAAATTTACTTCTCTTTCCCTTCCAGGGTTTTTCTCCCGGGCTCCGTGCGCCTCCGAGGCACGGCACTTTAACAGCCCTAATTCTCACCGCACACATCTCCATGTTCTCTTCACAGCCAAGTGTCATTTTCATTTCAAACCTGATTTACCAATTTGTCTCTGTAACGCAACGCCATTTGCGTGAGGCTCGTTTTTCTATATGCAAAACACAGCGCCGAAAAGGCCGGGGCTATTTTCCCTGAATCTAATTTGATGCTTTTCAGAGGAAAAGGGCCTCAGAGGGACAACTGTACCCCTCGTCCTTGCCGCGCTTACGTGACGTCCCGGTGACAAGTGTTTTTAATATGCATGGGGGCAATTTCCCTATTCCGTCCGCAGAGTATTTTTTTCCTCTATTTTGGCAGAATTGCCTATAGGACGTGGCGAGGGAAGTCGGTTATATTAAAACACTCATTCTTTATGATCATTGCCCCATGAAGCAGAATGGGATTCGCATCTATAGATCAGTGACTTCCTCACACACTCATGTAGGGTTTCCAGTTTTAGCAGAAATCGTATGAAGTGGCTGGATATACTGGGATCAACTTTAGTAACACTGAGCACTTAGAGTTCATAGTGTATCAGTAAGCTCTGATTTCAGTAAATATAACTGGTGTAAAACAGTCTAGAACTGGCGTTTGTTCTCCTACACTCTCACAGTTTGCTGCTTTTTCTCTTGACGCACCACCACTCAGCCGCTCTCTGGAGCCCCTCCCTCTGTGGGTTTTCCCCTCCCACTTGTGGGCAGAGACTATCCTAAAATACAAGAAATTTGTTCATTTTTGTTCATTATGTTCATTTGCATGTGGTACTTTGGTTCTACGTGACACAAGAACATCAAACTAAGCTCAGCATGACGTCTGACACCTCATCCGACACTAATTGTTGCGGCATGGATCCGGGAAGCCCTTAAGACTCTTAGAACTTTACTTGCACAGCTGTATTACTAATACTTGGACCCTCAAACTGCCTTTTGCCAGGATATGCAAGTTCAAATTTTCCATGAAAATCCCAGTAAACATGTGAAATCCACGGCACGACTTTCCTGATCTGCTTTTGAAACTGCGACATTTTTCTTACTACAAAAGCGAAAACTCAAAACAACTGAAGTCTCACACTGATGTCAATTGGCTTTGCATGGTAGTAACCACATGCTCTCTTATCTCAAAAGGTCACCAGAATCATAAAAAACACTCCAGTGATGACTGTAAAACAGAAGCTGGTCCACTGCTCTGCTTCCCCAGATCTGTTTCTCTTCACACATGAGTAATCATCTCCTGCCACGTCAGTCTTGAGGCCCTTTCACACCAAATCAGCAGGTTTTATGGACAAAAGCTAAAAAAATCAGATGGAAATGAATGTGTCATCTTTCACACGAGTCAAAAACTACTGGACTGTGTGAATCCTTCATCAGATCCAGTCACACTCCAGACTCACAGTGGGTCCAAACAGAGGAGCTCAAATCGTGGAAGAGAGCAAAAACCTCTACGTTCAGCAGCAGGTAGAACAGAAACATGCAGACTACACCTAAACCTGACCTTTAACCTCAGTAACACTAAACCTAAACCTGACCTTTAACCTCAGTA
>JBBIGB010000156.1:1153680-1166003 GCA_037577075.1 Alestopetersius hilgendorfi | reverse complement strand
ATGTTATTGACAGTAACGGTAACGGCGTTGTAACGATGGAAACAGTAATTGGTTAGATTACCCGTTACTGAAAAATTTTTTTTTTTTCAGTAACGCCGTTATTCCCATCACTGGTTACTTTGCATGTTCTTGTGTAGAACTTGTGCTTCCTGCGCTACCAACAGCTAACTAGGCAACTTGATCGTGAATCTGAGCTTTTGTAAACAATCTGCTGAAGCATGTAATCACACTAATATGATCTCTGTGCTAAATAAAAGAGACCATGCCACACCTCCACAGCCCAGACTGGATTCTCTTGCAACAGCTCTTTGTGCTTTACAGTTTATTTCTAAAGATTTGATTTAGAGGCATCTCTTTTTGAGGTTTTTCTAGGCTTAAACAATTTCAGTCATGAATTATTTTAATTAAGCATAACTGACTGCTGATTGGCTATTTCTTATAGATACAATTGTGTATGGATTTTAATAATGTAAAAGTGAAGTAATGAGTGCTGGGATTATTTTTGTCTGAGGAAAGGAGTACACAAACATACCGACTAAATCTGGAAATGAACAAATCAGTCAAACCAGGGGTGTCTGAGCAGGGAAAGCAAGGAAAACTGGCCCTCAAAGATGCACCAGTGATCAAGGAGTAATTTTTTTATGGATTAAATTATTGGCCAGACCTTCCCATCCAACATCAGTGTCTGATCTCATAAATGCTACTGAATGAATGAACACAAATTCCCACAGAAACTCCAGAATCTTGTGGAAAGTCTTCCAAGAAGAGTGGAAGCTCTTAGAGCTGCAAAGTGGGTCAGACTCCATATTAATGTCTATGTATCTGAATGCAATGTTCCTGTTGGTGTATTGGTCAGGCGTCCCAAAACTTTTGTCTATCTATATTTGTCTATATACAGTTTTTTATGTGATATTGTGTAGTTTCTAAGTTATGATTCTTTTTTACCTCTCTTTTTCTGTCACTTTTGCTGCTGTAACAATGCAAATTAAAGATTTATCTTATCTTGTAAATCATGTAACCTCATTACAGTTTAAGAAGTAATTTGATTCCTTTTTTTTTTTTAATAAACTACCTTTGCTGACGTATGTAAATAAAAACAGATAAATTGTTTCCTTTGTGCAGAGATACATGGTCTTTATTTCTGTCTGTGTAGAGGCATCTTTGGACGAGTCTTTGCTTTGTTCTTTGCCGCCAGGAAGTGTGTGTTCCCCTCATTTCGCGAGACGCTCTGTCCTGCCTTTGTTCCTCTGGGTCAAATCTCCATAGAGGAAGGATCCACAGCTGCTGAGTGACCGCGAAGCGACCACACACTTCCAGCCGTCTCCCGCCCGTCCTTTTTCAGGAACTCCTCTTGGAGCGCTCCCCATTCCCAGACCAGCCCAGCTGGAGAGGATTTGCTCTGGTTCTCTGGCTCCTCTGCCTTGGGGGCATGTTTCTGACGCTCGCTCTTTCGTTGGGCACTGGTCAGGGAACTGAGATTAGTAACTGGATATAGACGGAGGGGGCCCGACAGGGTTATGGTCATTGTGATCCCATAAAGAAAAAAAAAAAGGACTCTGCACTACATCTGTGCGCTCAAGGCCCCGACCGCAGCCCCTGCTAACACCCTGTTCCCTCAGACCGCAGTTTTAGCGAGGGCCGTCATTTCCCGAAGCCTCCTTGAGTGCGACCCATCAGACAAATGAGGGGCTACTCCACCGCTGAAGAGGGCCCCACTGTCTTCCCATGGCATTGGCCACGCAAACGGGACCTTCTACTTACCCGAGCTTAAAAGGGACCTTAAATGACATGTCAGATGTGAACTATGACACCAGTTTGCGAGGAGCAGTGGCCAGAAAGTGCTTGGCAACTCATTGGTGTGGCAGGGCGGCGTAATTAGAACGGCGAGACCTCGAGGCGAATCTGGTGCCACGAGAGAGGCTTTGGGAATCTGCAGTCTTTTAATCTTTTGTCAGAGACTTACTGGGGTTGGCTGTTTGAGGACTGAAGATGTGTCCCAGATGTCCGCCTCGGTCTAACCATATCCATGACCTGGATCTTTTAAGGGAATGGTCATATCAGCATGCGAGACATAGGAGCTACGGACTAATTGTTTACTAAAGAAAAATAATGACCATGGAGGTTTGTCTTGTCGTGGGAGCCTCATTCAGGGAGAAAGGTCTATGATTGGCCAAGTGTAAATAGACTAAAGAGGGTTCCCAAGTAGTTCCCCTCCCTTACAAGCAACATTGTTGAGTCTACAAAGGCCCACCTGTCTCACAAAAGGGAGGACGGGACGAGGCAACATTGACGGGGTCAAGATAGGTCAGAAGAGTCATTGTGTTTAGAGCATCTCTCGGAGGGAAAGTGGGGCAGGCAGGTGCAACTTAAAGAAAGGTTTCACAAATTAGTGAGCTCTTTAGACCAAAGGTCATGAACTAAGGAGCCCTGTCTGTACTTTCCATACACTTCCAAGACGATCATGAAAAACTGAGTGAGATTTGCTTGAATTTTCATTCATTTTTATTTCCTTTTTTTTTACATCCTCGTGAGGATAAATTTACCAAAATTATGAACAGATATAGAGACAAAAAAAAAAACCATTTGAATAGACTCACAATTTTATAATGGACTGCAAAATATAAAGATTTTTTGCATCATTTCATAAAATGTCACTGGTATACAAATACACTGTGTATTTAACAGAACAGAACGAAACATATACGTGTATATCCATCGAATTTCATGGGAGAGGAAATAAAAACAAAACCCTGCACCAAAAAAAAGCCAAACAAACAAAAAAACAAACAGAAAAAAATAAACAAACAAACAAAACCCTGCTATGGCATTCATAACAAAAATGGTAAAAAAAAAAAAAAAAAAAAAGAGAATATTTCTTTCTCTTTTTAAAACACATTTACACAGGAATTCGTTATCCTTGTACTTCAACACTGTAAACATTATTTAAAGACAGAGTGTCATTTTTTTTTCTCTTTTTCCATTGTCAATTTTCTTCAGTTGCTACTGGCGATAGTCCAGCATCGAGTATCAGTAACGAGATGAGCTCAGAGGCACCAAAAAATGAACATAAAACTACCAAAAAAATCCAAAATGTGCGTTAATCTTATTTCGAAAAGTATCACACATACTACACACATTAAATGCATACATATTTAACCTCTTATTTCACCTAAAGTGATATCCCTTATCATGTGAATGCATTTCGTTTAACAAAATGTGATCTGATACCGCAGTTTCCATTGGGCGATGTGATTTTCCACCATTGGTGCGAGAGTCTTGCTTCATAATCATCTGCATGCATGTCGAATTGAATGGTAGCAAACATTCCATGACAGGTCTGTTTAGGGTATCAGGAATGGCACTTGAATTTGGCAGGCCCTCTTGACCCGAACCCCTTCACGTTTCTGCTCTCTTTATCATCTGTCACTGTCATGCAAAGTTTACGACCACTTCTTTTCCCTCACGCTTCTCAAGAGACAAACACAAAGTTGCATCTGGAGGACGATGGAAGCGAAGGGAACGTGGTAAACCGTACTTACAGAGAACCGTTAGAATCGGGGGGATGTGTGTTTTTTTCCAACTCCCAACTTATATGGCAATGGTTTCGTTGGAGGAAAAAAAATTAAAATTTTACAAAACCCAGCAATAGTTTTTCAAGTGCTGATTGTACGATTAACGTGGGATAAAAACAGTACTAAAAATAGAAATAAAACATCAAAATGAGCAGCAGGCTGAGATGCTTTCAGAAGAGTGAATGGGAAAATGTTCTGGGGCCGTATTGCAGAAACTTCCTAATTTCAAAATCCTATCATAACTGTGTGGTAACCATGGTAACGGCAGTTTTGGATCTTATTTAAGAAAAAAGTTGTTACAGAACAACTGTTCCTGAGTCAGTTTTCCAATCCTAACTTAAATTAAGAAAAGTGTATTACAGAAGCATCCTAACCTCAAAAAATCTTAAATAAACTCTCCTAACTTTAGGAAACCCTTCCACTGTCCGAACTATCGCCAGCGGGTAATTTGACCTGTTGGCGCCCCGCTCTCCCTCCCAGCTGGGGTACAATTAACAAATGCGCTTCATTTTTTTGTTAAAGGAGATTTTCAAAGTGACATGTGTAACTCTGTGTGTGTGAGTGTGAGAGAGTGTATATGTGTGAGAGGACGTTATTTAATATCCATATTCTGAAGACAGTAATGAAGATACTCTGACGATACAGTGTTACGGACTGGAGCCTCGTAAATTTACAGTGGCAGCAGGTAACAGTGACTTCGCCAGATCACATGTTGCGTTAGTTGCTAGGTAACAGACATAAAAGTGGATCATCGATGTTAGATCGCTTATTTAGGATTCCTACCTTGAGATACGATAGGATTCCTAAATCCAGTTAGGATTTGCTTCTGTAATACCAAATTGAAAAAAATCTTAAATCTCAAATCGTCCCATTTTAACTTACTTAAAATGGGAAGTTTCTGTAATACGACCTCTGGTGTGTAGAGAGAACTAGATTAAACTGTTTAATTTCTCGATGTTCTGGAACACTATCGGTCCCTCGGGACACCTTGATCCTAAGTGTCCTCCAACTAACTGATTACAGTTTTATATTAAGTGTATAATACTGCGAGACTACGGAACCGAGCAGTCCTAGCTGTTGTTTTGTTCAAATTCGTTTTTAATGCAGGAGAACACTATGGGTCCTAGAAAATCCTAAGCAACACTTCACAACGTTTACCAGCCAGGCGCGTCCGTTCGATCGGCCTAAAACAAACACGCAGGTATGTTTACTGAAGCAAAATCCATTAACTCGTGTGTTTAGAAAATATACACTGGATGGTGGCTATGAGAGCCGTAGGAGGAGGTTAGTTTGTGGCAATGTAAACACTTGGATCATTAAAAGTAAAACACAGGCTATATCACATTACCAGCCTTTGGAGATGTAGACAAAAAAAAAACACTGTCTAATGGAATGTATTGTGGTCGGGAAGAAATATTTTCATTGCTTATGTTTTACGGCTCCAAACATGAAAAGTCATACAATGAAAAATATTCAGCTTGATGGTCGTCAACAAGGAATCATTAAAAATGCAGTCGAACTGTCCTCCAGCTGCCTGAGACATCCCTGATCTTCCATATCGCTCAAATTAGTTTCATATTTATTGTCTAGTTGACATTCAGTGCTTTACTCTTTTAAAATGTCACCCGAGTCTGGTGGGACTGCAAACAGTAGTACACTAAAAACCCCCTCTCTGATTTTTAGAAGTTGACCTCTTCTTCAGAATTTAGTAGAATAGGTTAAAGTTTTTCTCTTTTTTTCTTCCTTTTAGGAAAATGCTCAAACAATAAAGATGGCTGAATGCCAAAAATCTCAGTATCTGTCATTTCTTAAAATGGCATCAGAAAAAAAAATTTAATTCTAACAAAGGAATGTATTACAAACCCCTTGATAATGTACCTGCACATGCCATGAATCATTACAAAACAATCCAATAAATACAGAAATTATTGCACAGTAGAAAGGCTCCATGGATTCTTAATGGACAACTCCTCTGTTGGTTGCTGGGAATGCCAGCAGGGCTTTTTCTTTTTTTTTTTTTTTAAAAAATCCATCCACAAACATTTACCAATGTCCTTATTTCTCAGGTGGCAGTTTGTTTCACAAGAAAAAAAAGAGAACACAAAACAACAGAAAAAAAACAACAGAAATAAAGACATCAAATCATTCCATAAACAAAATCTATAGTCAGATTTATCCAAAAGATTATCCAGCTAAACCCATTGTTATCAGTCTGAAAGAGTGTGCTTTAGTGCACCTAGCCTCAGGCTCGGTCCGCCTGCTCCAGTTTGACCTCGTTGCTCATCAAGTGTTCCCCGTGCCACTTCTTCATATGTTTTTCCAGGGTGCTGTAGACACTGAAGGGCATGTGACAGATGTCGCAGCGGTACACCTCCTTGCCGAACTGGCCGTGGGTCTTCATGTGACGGGTGAGCTTGCTGCTCTGGGCGCAGGCATAGCTGCATAGGTCGCACTTGTAGGGCCTCTCTCCCGTATGGCTGCGCCTGTGCACCGTTAAGTTGCTGCAGTTTTTAAACACCTTGCCACAGTATTCACACGTGTCACTCCGTCGGCTCTCCTTGCTGGGGGGCCTGCCGGGGCCTGGACCCCGCAAATGGAGGTGGGGTGTGCTGCTGCCGCTCCGGCCGGATAGGGCCCCACCTTCCAGAATCTCCCCCGGAGGTGTGGAGAATCGCAGGCTGCCTGTCTCTGAGGAGGAGTGCTCGGAAGAAGTCCCGAAGGGCGATTGCCTGGAATCGGCAAAACCAAGGAAGGGTTCCCTGATGAAGTGGCGCGAGGCAGCGTAGCCAGCCAGCAGCTGAGAGTACACGTTTTCCGAAGAGATGAGAGGCATAGGCGGCAGCTCCAGGTCTTTCTCCACCTTGATCCTCTTGGCTGAGGAGCCGGAGAGGCTCGGGCTAGAAATGGGCATGGGCTTTTGCTGAAACAAACCAGGGATGGAGTCTTCCAGTCCACAGTCTCTACCGTTCACCATGGGTCGGATGTCTGTGTCTGCCTGTCTACCCACCGGGCCTGTTGTGTTGGTGTCTTCCCGCGGCCTGGTGCCCAGAGGAAGTCTCAGGTGATTGTCAAGGTTGTTGTATTGGCTTTCTGTCATTCTCTCAGAGATGAGTGGTTTCTCACTTGGCGAGGGCCGGGATTCGTTCTCTCTGTTTCTGCTGAACTCGGAGTCCATACTGAGATTAGAATCAGGCCTGCTGCTGCCGTTCTGCTGCTCTTCTTCCTCCTCCTCCTCCTCCTCCTCCTCTTCTTCTTCCTCTTCCTCCTCCTCCTCGTTGTCCGGCCCATCCCCGATGCCATTGCCATCCCTGCTCTTCTGCTCCTCTCCCATCGAGTCCCGGCTGCCTTGCTCCGGCGAACTGCCCATGGAAGCAGACTTGTGCATATGGGTCTTCATATGCCGCTTCAGCTTGCTGGCCTGAGAGCAGGCGTGGTCACACAAGTGACATTTGTAGGGCCTCTCTCCAGTGTGGCTGCGCCGATGCACTATGAGATTGCTCTGAAATTTGAAGGTCTTGCCGCAGAATTCGCAGGACTTGACCTTGCCTCCTTGACCCAGGGATGGTGAGGAGCTGCTCCTGGGAGGTGCTTGCAGTGGCTGGGGTGGAGTGCTCAAGAACGCACCAGGTGGTTTGGAGCCAGGCTGAAAGAGGGTGGGGCTGAGGAGCCTGTGCATAGGGGGAACGCGATTGGGTGAAAGAGGAGGCGTGGGTCCACCACTGCTGTTGTTGTTGCCAGCCAACTCGCGGAGACGGCGGGAAAAGTCCATGGAGGGAGGTTCCATGGGCATGGGGGCCAGACGCATCACGCGCTCAAAGGCGCTAGGATGCTGTGAGAGAAGACCCATTTCCTCTGGACCCAGGCGATCCAAGGGGTGACGAGGCGGAGGCGGAGGACTCACAAATGGTGGCGTCGAGGGCAAGCGGGTCTCCATGTACCCGGGAGGTGGAGGTTCGCGCAGCAGAGGGGCAGCCATGCGGAGCAAGTTGAAGGGATTGCTGGTGTCACCCAGGAAGCTGGCCAGGGGCGAGCGGGGCAAGGTGTCTGCGCCCAGAGGTGGGGGTAGGGCCATACGGGGCGTGAGGGAGCAGCTGGACGGGTGGTGGTCCAGGTAGATACGGATGCCATGAATGTTCTGAGCATGCTGCAGCAGAAACCAGGCGCTGGTGAAGGTCTGCTTGCACGTGGTGCAGATGTAACTGGACGGCTCGTCTTTGCCTGGAAGACACAGAAAGGGAGGTGGTGTGAATGAACACATAAATATTAGTGCGACATGTTTCCTGGGGGCGGCTCAGATAGCACGCTTTAATAGATTTTCGTGTCATTCCAGCATCTGTTTGTTCGTGCCGATGGCTTTGGATGTAATCAAAGAGAAGAGTCCTCTATGATGAGGTTCATGGATCATTTCCCTTTAAAAATTAAACAGGCAACATGTGAGAGACATCTCACCGTGCTCCAGTGACAGCCATTTTATGAGACAAAATGAAAATTACATCACTGTAAACGAGAGAGCCGAGGTGCCTGACACTTTGCCAGGTTATCGCTGGTCTCACGGTGTCTGCTGTTCACTAAAGCCCCAGCGGAGCAGAGCGAATCTGCCTGTATGTGACTTGGTTGGGATCAGGGCCCGGAGGGTTGGGGGAGAGGGGTGAATATGTATGTGTGTGTGTGTATGTGGGGTGGCGCGTTACAGCACTCTCTGAGACTCCCTAGGGGCTGGAGCCTTATGCAGATAGCAGGTACAGCCTCAAGGCCTCAACGCATTATGCTAATGTCAGGCAAGCTTTAATATACAACTGCACACACGCATGCATACGTGCACTTGGTATTTCCATATAGAGATAAGTATGGGGCAAAAGCAGGAGGAAGATGGAGAGATGGAGAGAAAAAAACAAAGATAGATGGTGATAGGTTTATTTCACCCTAGACTCATAAACATGCATTACATTCACTAATACAGGCACCCACAGACTATGAGTAATACTCCTCGTCAATGTGGAATTTGTACTACAACTATAGCAATGCTCGCATTAGTGCACCAAAACAAAAAGGGATGCATACCGAAATAGCTTAGAATATTTAAACCATGTTTAATGCAAAAATATATGCACTATTTGCAAATATAACTGTAGCTCACTGTATATCAGCTATAATACAATTATTTCAGTGTTTTTGTCTACTGTTGTCTGTTAAACTGAGCTTGAGAACGGCGCTATATAATTATTTATTATTGATTTATCACTATTGTATCACAGTCTAATGGAACACCGCAAGCACGGACTGGACATTGCAAATAATGCTTAGAAAATGAAAAAATGAACTCAAGGTTAATCTTTCATGGGAACAAGTTTGCACTTTTTTTGCATATATTAACTTCTAGTTTTGTGTTTATATTTATAGTTTGTTTATGTGTGTATTTTATGTGTGTTTTTTACTGACTTTGACTTTGAGTAACAGCCCTCTTTTGACTGGAGGGTGTGTGCGGAAGGTGCGGTCTGGGCTGTGGCTGGAGGGCTTGTGCGGTATGGCTGGCCTCCTGCTGGTCCAGCTCTGCTGGAGAGTGAGAGAAGCGTGCAGACCTGCTGCCTGTGTTTGGTTTGGCCGGCCTCCGTGTGCACGGCTGAGAGAGTGAGGGAGGAAAAAGAGAGCGAGGGTGAGAGGAGCTGGGACAAAGAGCAAACGGCTTGTCCCGTTCCTCCTTGGCTTATGTGGAACTCGTCTCAGTAGCTAAATCAGGAGTGGACGTAATTGATCTCCCATTAAAAGTCTTAATGATGATGATGATGATGATGATGATGATGATGCTTCGTCAATATTGCACATTCCTTCAGTGTCCGCTTAGAGCTTAAATGGGATTATTCTATATAGAGCGAGAGGTGGGAGATGGGAGATGGCACAGAGACAGGGGGAAAGATAGCGAGGGAGTGTGAGGAGATACTCGCTCTGTGTGTGTGTGTGTGTGTGTGTGTGTGTGTGTGTGTGTGTGTGTGTGTGTGTGTGTCTTAAGTGTGTCCCTACTCTGCGCTCAAGCTCTGGCAATTTGCATCTTATCACATCTTACAGAAAGTGCCATATGTTGCCAAAGGAGCGTGTCAGCTAACAGACAGGCCTAATGACGACCAAAGACAAATTTCATCAACTTTCAAAAACAAGCTCCAGAGAGAGAGACAGAGGGAGAGAGAGAGAGAGAGAGAGAGCAAGAGAGAACAGGAGGGAGAGAGAGAGAACGAGAGAGGAGGGGAAAATGACATGGAGAGATAGAACGAGACAGAGCGAGAGAGAGAACGAGAGAAAATGAGAGCGAGAGAGAATTAGAGAGAGAGAATAGAGAGAGAGAAAGAGAATGAAAGAGAACAAGAGAGAAAGAGAGAGAGAGAACAAGAACAGAGACAGAGAGAGAGTGAAAAGAGAAAGAGAGAGCGAGGAACCCATCATAAATAAGTTAAAATATGCTAATGGCCCATCAGAGAGCCGTGTCTTCGCGACAGCAGCTTGTGTGGTGTGATGGTGAGAAATTACCCATCAGCCACCTCAAGATCACAAATCTCCATCTGATCATGGCCCATTGGGTCCTGCCGCATGGCGCCAAGCTCCAGAGGCCGAGTCACGCCGTGCCGCACCAGCCAATAAAAGCGCTCATTAAGGAATCATCACCGCTCGCTCTGTGATTCAATTTGCAGCAATTACCGCCGTCCGCGCCGGTGCGGGCGCTCGCCGTGGGCCGCAGAGGTCAACTAGCAGTTAGCGGAGTGCCTTCTTCCCTCTTATTCATCGCAGAAGCCTAATGGCCCAATTCAACCCCCTCCGCACCAAACCGTATGCAGAACACCATAAATATTGCAGGGATTACAGGTTAAACAGCTAAATTGAGTCGTGGCTGTTATATTATATGCCAGCCAGTGCAGCGCTTCGATGCTAGCTGAGCTCGCGGCGCTAAATGGCGAGGAGGGGCCCCCTGCCCATCACAGTGAGTGTGTGTGATTGTGAGTGTGTGTTTGAGTATGTGTGTGTGATTAATGAAGCGTGCGTGCGTGTGTCAGAGGTGGTCCGACGCTAAAGTTCCCCACCCTCTTGGGCTTGCTATTACAAAACCACACAGCCAATTAAGCCCTCCTTAGAGAGCGCCGTTTCAGGGTTTAGCTTTCATTTAAAATGGGGATATTTCACAATTTCGAGGCGATTAACTTGCCTGTAACGGAACAGGCGCAGAGACACAGGCAAGAAAAGAGGGAGGCCTGATATTTAATTATCTCTGAGAGGGTTCAACCACCTCACATCTCGTGCCTAGTCTTGTCAGAAGAGGTTGTTGGGGCTGGCGCTCGCACCCGGCCTGGTTTCAGCGTCCTCTGGTTGACTGAGTGGCATGTCGTAGATGTTTGTGTCGAACAAGAGAAAAAGAGCCCTGTGTTTTTCTTGAACGTGCCCCATTTCCTGCGGTTTGTTGCTAGGTTTTAACCCCTTGAATGCCATATTATTTCTCATTTTTTAATCTTAAAGACATAGTTTTACACCAAAACACCAAAAATAGTTTTACACCGTTTTGAAGAAAGAATGAAAATGAACGGGCACTGGTTAGCTTACTGGTGGTTGCAGGATTTTATCTCAGGATTTCACAGTCTTTTCTTTGTCTGATCAAAAATAAATTATCTTCATATTTATAGATTAATGTGTCTGACTTGTTTCTCCTAAACCCCCCTCTAGGAGAAAAAAGAAGCAAAAGCAAAAAAATCTAAATCAACTTAAGACTTAAGAAGTTTTCCTACTTTTCTCATCGGTTCTCAGTTTCTGCTCTTTAACAGCTTAAGGATCAAAACTGTCTGACTTCCGGAGTTGAGACTTGAATTTGATCACTGAGACAAATTTGAGTCGCATTTATAAGAACTCAAGTTTTCTTCTGGATCTCCTGCTGGATCTGAAGATCTGATGATCTGAGCTGAATAAAGATCAGAGCAGTGAGAGAAAAGAGATTTGATCTGAAGATCTTAAACTGGGATCGGGCTGAGATTAGATAAGCTCTTTCTCAGGAGCTGAATTTAAGAAGTGGGAGAAAATGGTCAGAAGCTCATATTGATGTTAAACTGAGGTCTGTATAGGAGAAACAGCCTAGGCAAAAACTTTTTTCCTTTCCTCTGGGTAGTGGTTGCATGATTTCTTCTTAACAATTGTTAAACAACTATGACGTATTCATAGTTGTTTAACAATAGTATTTGAGGGTGGCTTCTGAGGAGGTAGCAGCACCACCCTGCGATCTGACGGAGATGGAGAGGCGCATTGGCGATATCACAGTTTTAAATGAGACCCCAGGCACAGACAGAAAGAGTGTGTGATTGTGTGTTTGCGACACACACGCCTGGCACTGCTGGAGCTGTTTCCCGAATGCGTCGCATTCCTATCAGTGCAGGATGCTCCAGCGTAGGATTAGCATAGAGAACAAAGGCCGAGGTGATGCCACAGGGATTGCGGTGCCCCCCCCCCCACCCAAGCGGCACCCACACCGCCCCCCCATGCACCTGTCACCGGCTGGCTGACACCTGGCACCGCGCCAACCGCACCAGCGCAGACCCGCA
The DNA here is from genome assembly GCA_037577075.1 of Alestopetersius hilgendorfi. NCBI lineage: Eukaryota > Metazoa > Chordata > Actinopteri > Characiformes > Alestidae > Alestopetersius > Alestopetersius hilgendorfi. Next base: position 1,153,864 of record JBBIGB010000156.1, on the reverse strand, counting down.
TTAGCATGGCTGTGATCTGCGGCTCCCGGGGGCCCACGGGGGCCTCACCTCGCATCGCTGATGTCTTGTTTGTGATGATGGCGGCTAATCAAGGGGCCAGACTGCCATGTAAATTACACATACATACACACACACACACACACACACACACACACACACACAAACACAAACACGCACACACACA